>SNQN01003855.1:41157-53976 GCA_008642245.1 Bassia scoparia | reverse complement strand
CAGATAATGTGGCTAAAAATCTACTTGATTAATATGAAATGTCATCTATATTCTAAATTGATTTTCACTACAAAAGGAGACTAAGTAGATTACACCAGAGGAATAGTGAAGATAATATGTGATAGATCACGTACCTACTAGCAATTTGTCTCGGCTACAGTGAGCATTGCTGAGATCAAGAATACAAGGATCATCCTTTGTGCCGTTTCCACTATAGCCTTGTGGGCATAAACATTCATAGCTTCCAACAGTGTTGATACAATATGCTGTCTTTGTACAATGATGACTGCTTTCTTGCGCACATTCATCAACATCTACAAGTGGAAATATGATAGCTGATATTACCACCATATCATTGTTCTGGAAAAAAAAAAGAAAAAAAGAAGATAACCAGTATCTCAGGAGGAAGAAATTTACCTTGGCAATCATGAAGATAGGGGTTACCCTGGAAGCCGGGATTGCATTGGCATCGGTATCCCAGCTGATACGGTACATCACTGCACTTACTATTTCCCTTACATATGTAATCCCCTGATGATTTTGCAGTTTTGCAATTATTTGTTCCGATTGCCCAATGATGAACTACAGCAAGCTTCAAATCATTGAAATAAGTAACTTTTTTGGTCAGAAGATCCCCAAGAGATGTGGGCATTCCATCTTTRGCAACTTGAAWTGCAACACTGCACGGGTTAAAATCAGACACATCCAAGTGATTATTAAAATTCTTAGCCTCAATGCTGATGTTGTTTACACCATCAGGAATGAAGCCAAGGCAGCAACCGATACCAGAGCATTTATCGSGCAGAAGATCCTTTTGTTCATAATTACAAATACTCATGCACCCAGAATTGAAGAGTGTCCCATTGGTAATTCCTGTACCACCAAACCATGCATAAGTGTCACAACCAATGGCAACCAGAGAATTATGGGTTTGGAGAAATAGTTATCCTTTCCAAAGCAATAGACAGCACAAAATGAGCCTCACCCCCCATCTTTGTCAAAACAGCTGAAYGAAACATAATGAAGTGCCCGCAATTCACCACTTTCCAAACCGATATCAACTACCTCTATATCAGGGCCAAACACTAGACTTGGAGGATCTCTACTGGTGTCACAAGTGAAATTGTAGTATACTCCATCAGTTGCGTTGCCATAATGACAATCATCCCCTATTCCGAATGGATAAGGAACAGTTATGTTGCCACATTTTTCAGGGCAATCTGAAAGAGCTACAAGTGAGGCTGCTGATGATCGACCGGTGATTCCGAGACCCATTAAAGCTAGTATTTTCCACAGCAGAGCAACCATATTTAGTAATATAACTTGGTAACTCATACTCCATCCCAGATTCAATGCTACTTTGCTTGCTTTTCTGTATTGATTTTAGACAGATAATTTGCACAACTTGATAAAATGCAAAAATATTCACGTAATCTCATTAGAGTCAAATAAAATAGAGTGCCTCAAAGGTCTTTTTCTGCATTATCATTTCTTGAAAGAAAAAAATCTCAGAGTCTACATAGTACATACWGTATGCCATACTAGTGATACTACGTACAAATATACGGTCATCTAGTAGCATSAGACTCTTAGGTGTTTTTTCTTTTCTTTTTAATGAAAGTAAAATTAATTCGATCATTAATATTAATATCAGAGACATGAGACCTCAATTGATAGCAGATAAACGAATAACATACAGATTTGTTTTCCAAACAAGGCTAGCAGACTAGCACNACAGCAGAGCAACCATATTTAGTAATATAACTTGGTAACTCATACTCCATCCCAGATTCAATGCTACTTTGCTTGCTTTTCTGTATTGATTTTAGACAGATAATTTGCACAACTTGATAAAATGCAAAAATATTCACGTAATCTCATTAGAGTCAAATAAAATAGAGTGCCTCAAAGGTCTTTTTCTGCATTATCATTTCTTGAAAGAAAAAAATCTCAGAGTCTACATAGTACATACWGTATGCCATACTAGTGATACTACGTACAAATATACGGTCATCTAGTAGCATSAGACTCTTAGGTGTTTTTTCTTTTCTTTTTAATGAAAGTAAAATTAATTCGATCATTAATATTAATATCAGAGACATGAGACCTCAATTGATAGCAGATAAACGAATAACATACAGATTTGTTTTCCAAACAAGGCTAGCAGACTAGCACCATAACACAGTCAAGTTTTGATGTTAAGCATAATACTCACACAGATTTTCGATATATTTCGGTCCTCATTTTGTAGCATGTACACTTTAGGTAATCAAAATCAAGCATAAGAACATCAGGAAATCAAAATTAAGCCTCATCTAGGATTGAATATCAGAGATTCTTCATCAGAACATAAGAGCATACGAGTATTTTCCGCATGATATTTGCTAGAACTTAAAATACCAGAATCCTTGACTGTTCTAATAAACTTTTGCTCAGATTCAGGCCTGCTGGGTTCGCTTGTTTGTGGCAAATGATTTGACAAGACCCCATCTATCCGTAGTAGAACCTCTTTCATGGTTGGCCTTTTTTTTCCATCCAAGTCTAAACATTGCTTTGCCAGATTAGCTATAATTAGAATGTCTTCTTTCCGACCTTCTAGCAGGACATGGGAATCAACAATATCGAGCAGACGAGAGTTTTCCATATGGGAGAGAAACCATGATGTCAGGCTTCTATCTTGATCCATGTCTTCCAATGTGGCACGTATTGCCTTTTCACCTGTTAGGAGCTCAACAAGGACAACACCAAAGCTATAAACATCACTCTTCTCAGTAAATTTGCTAGATCGAAAGTACTCTGGATCCATATAACCAAAAGTTCCCATAACACGAGTAGTTACATGAGTTTGATCAGTAGCCAAGATTCTTGAAGTACCAAAATCTGATAACTTTGCCCTGTATCTGTCATCTAAGAGTATGTTGGAAGATTTGATATCTCTGTGAAAAATAGGGATTGCAGATGAATAATGTAAATAAGCAAGTGCTCCTGCTGAATCACAAGCAATTTGTAATCGTAACTTCCATGTGATTGGAAACTCTTCACATGGAGTATGAATATGATTGTACAGCGTTCCATTAGGGACAAACTCATAAACTAGTAATGGGACTTCTGTTTCCAAACAACATCCCAACAACTTCACTATGTTCCTATGGTTAATTCGCGATAAAATAACCACTTCATTGATGAACTGCGCCACTTGATTTTTCTCTTTTAACATCTTAGATTTCTTTATGGCAACGATTCGTCCTTCACTTAGCATTCCTTTATAGACAGTACCTTGACCTCCTTGTCCAAGTATTCTACCCTCATTAAAGTAGTCAGTGGCTTTCTCTAGCTCGTCAATCGAATAGACTTTTATCCTCTCCACAACTTCATTAGAAGAAACTTCTTGTTGAAGCAATAAACCACCATTCCTCTCAAAGCATTTAGCTCTTTGTTTGACAATTTGACGTCTTTTGATCACTAAATATAACCACCACCCAACAAGAATTGTAATGATCGACCCTAAGGTTACAATWAGTCCTGCAATTCATGATAGGCATATATGAATACCAAATCAGAAGCAATTGATTATTATACTAAACATTTTTAGAGAAATAAAGTAAAAAGGCATAATGCGCCAGAAAGGATCCTACACTAGGGTGTATGATCCGCATGATACACTAGATGAACAATTGAATAATATAGATGAACAATATTGCTAAAAATTATAACTATACTTTCCGTCGAAAATTAATATTGTACAACAAAATGATCACTAATATTGTAGTTTTGGGCATAGAGCACCACACACATTATACACTCTAGTGTGTAATCTACCAATTGGCACATTAGTTACTTTGTTAGATAAAGGTTAATTTGTTGTTGCGTTGATTTTTTGGTTAAATCAATGTATATATTTTTTTCAGAATATTACTTATTAAAAGATTGATCAAGTACAAGTTCAAATCACAGACTTAAAAACTTAAAGCCAAAAGATACTRCAAACAATTCCAGTTCCAGATTTCACCAGCTTGCCACATCTGGTACTCTGGTTCAAATCACATTACTTGCTTAACTTCTATTTTGGAAAATAAACTTTCTCTATCTCTCTCCACTCACATGGATCCCCTTTCTTTTTACTCTCTATCTCTTTCCTCTCTTGAAATTGTTTAGGAGTCCATAAATTGAAAAGTATAGCGAGTATTATGAAATGGAAGAAGTAATACMAATAGTTAATGACAAAGGTGAAGCGCGATTGTCAACAAAAAGAGCTCTTAAATACAATCTGACCACTAGTTGAAAATAAATTGTCATGATAAGAATCTGATGTATTTGTGACAGACTGACAGATGAACAAGAAGAGAAGGTTTTCTAATTAGGTAACTTATTTAACAAATTTCTAATTAGCTTGATGAATAAGAATAGTCCAGTGTTCTATTATGGCAAGGCATAGTGCACTGCGCAACTAAACCTTACTAGCGGGAAAATGCCATGGCTATTAATCACATTTTTTCATCAACAGAAAATTTGGGGACTGGGAAGGGAGCTAGGAAGATAGACTAAGTTTTCAAAAGGTGTTGATAGGTTCACATACCTGCTAACAATTTGTAATGGCTACGATAAACATTGTTGGGATCGAGGATACAAGGATCATTCTTTGTGCCTTTTCCACTATAGCCTTGAGGGCATAAGCATTCATAGCTTCCAATAGTGTTAACACAATATGCTGGCTTTGTACACAGATTGTGGCCACCTTGCATACATTCATCAATATCTAAAGATAAACACATGATAATTAGTACTTCTATAACTATGATGGTTTTTCACCCAATGATAAAAAAACAAAAACAAAAAATATTTAATAGTGAAGTCATGTGTGCCACTGTCTAAAAAACCAATGCCATAAGAAGACGAAATTACCATGGCAATCACGAAGGTATGGATTACCCTGGAACCCAGGGTTGCATCTGCAGTGATATCCCCTTTGGTATGACAAGTTATAGCACGCACTATTTCCCTTGCATATGCACTTCCCTGATCTTTTTGCAGTTTCACAATCTATTATTCCAATGGACCAATGATGGACAACTGGAAGCTGCAAATTTTTGAAAAATGTGGCATTTCGTGTTAGAAAGTTCCCAAGAGAAGAGGGCATTGCATCATTTGCCACCAAAAATGCAACACCGCATGGATTGAAATCTAACACATCAGAGTGACCAGATAAACTCTTGGCCTCAATGCTCATATTGTTTACACTATCAGGGATGAAACTGACACAACAGCCAATACCAGAGCACTTGTCACGCAAAAGATTCTTTTGCGCATGGTTGCACACAGCAATACATCCAGAGTTAAAGACTGTTGTGTTATATATTCCTGTACCACCGAACCATGCATATGTGTTGCAACCAATGGCAACAAGTGAATTTTGGGTGGAAGATATAGTAAATCTTTTTGCTAAGTTAATCTTAGAAATATAATTAACCTCTTCATTTTTGACAAAACAGCTATATGAAACWTTGTGMCTTATCCGGAACCCACCATTTAAAGTGACACTATCTACCTTAAATCTGGCTTTAGCCGCCAACAGAGTCGGGGGATCTGTACTATTGTTACAAGTGAGGTTGAAGAAAGGACCATCCCCATCATAATGACATCCATCCCCTATGCCAAATGGGTAAGGGATGGTAACGTTGCCACACTTCCGAGGGCAATTTGGAGGAGCCATCTCTAGAAGTGAGGATGGATTAGAGGCTGCTGATAATTGAAATACCACTGTAATCTGGAAACCAAATGAAGCTAGTATAGCCCACACTACAGCAACAATATACCCCCTTTCCAACATTGTTCATTTTCCCCCCCTAAGCACTAGATCATCTAAAAGTGTCACACTTGGTTTATAGTCCTCACGTTGCCTAGATCATTGTTAGAAAACGATGTGTCCAGGTCATACCAAGTATTATACACATGTTAAAGTGTTTGGGTAGTCTTAGAAAATCTTGAAGTAGACATTGTTGTTGATGAGTGTGAACGCAATTAACATAAGATAACAATGAGCAAAGGAGCCATTATTAAATTTCTTCTTTCAAGATTCATACAAGTTCACCACCCCCACTACCACCCCTAAAAAAAGGCAAAGGGATTGTGCAATTTAATTTTAATCCCAATGTGCCATCAGGCCAGAAGTGAGCTAATGGTCTAATGGAGCAAAAACAACGTGTTATGCAATGACAGTATTTCTATGATACACTAAAGCAACCATCACCGGCCACAAATCGAGCCGATCTCCAAAAATATCTCCTTAATTAAACCCTTACTTTCAAACTCAAGATCAAATCAAACAGTCTCAACATCAAATTGCTTCAATTTGAGACTTTATTTCAAGCTCAATTCAAACTTGGCCAACGAAAAATGTTCATACAAAAATACAATAAATGGTTTCGGTTGGCTGCTTAGCTCAGTATCTTCAGCAAGTTGTGCAAACTTTACCTAATTCAATCAATTGCAACTTTTTGCTTTTGAAAAGAATATAGAACAACTTATTGAAAATTTGTTGAATATAATATTCTCATTCGGCAAAACGCATGCAAGCATAAAATAGTACCAAAATCAATCTCATAACAGTTGAATCAAACAAACTTCAGCAATATAAGAAAATAAATGAAATGAAAGCTTACCCAACACAGAACATGATTGTTTACAGTAGCTTCTCAGATCCACCTCGAAATCCAAAAGACAGCAATTCGGCTTCAATTGCGAATTGAAGACGACGATTGGATAAAAGTTCGAAAATATCAATTTGGAGGCGAGGATGATGGCGCAAATTGACAATGGATTCTCTCTTTTCCCAATTTTACCCCATTTTTGCAGCACACCCATATTTTCCCATTGAGTTTCTGCAATGCATGCAGTGTTCGACAAAAATGCCTTTGAATTCTTGCTGGTTTCCGCCCACTTCATCGTGCTCATCTTCGTCTTCATCAACAAACATAATCACAACAGCACAAATTCAGATCACGAAATTCGAGAAATTAATTAACATAATACAACACAACAGAATTTTCAAACAATCGTAAAAAGATTACCGAAAATATACTTGTATAATAATATGAGCGTACCTTAGAATCTTGATGCGATGAGCATAAGTATGATTTACGTTGTTCCACGGGTGAGAACTGAGAAGTGAGAATGAACAAGAGGAAGTCGGATTTTTTTAATTATTTTTTTCCCTTAGTTACCAAATTAAAATCTAGACTTATTTTATTATGGAAAAATTGCGAATTAAAACAACTACATATTGTTTTATTTAGGGATTTCATGGTACCCTGAAGATTTATAGGTATTTCACAGTGGTGTCCTGAACATTTTTAAATTCATGTGGTACCCATTTTTACCAAAATAATTCATAACTAAGGCAAAGTACAATTTTGATGAATTTTTGGGTTGAATAAAGAAGTTGGAGAATAGATTTCATGAATAAGTGTAACTATCATGTGAAACACTTGAAAAAATACAATGAATGACATTTTGTAATTTTAAGACCCAAAAAATTAATCGAAATTGTCTATTGCTCTTAGTTATGAATTATTTTTATAAAATGGGCACCACATGAATTTTGAAATGTTGAGGACACCACGTGAATATCATAAATCTCAGGGGTACCCATGAAAATTCTCTTTTATTTAAAACAATTACTATTTCATTTTTTTCGAATCACTATCCACTTTGTATTTTACATTCACACAATTAACCACTACAAACCACCCCACGCGGCATCCCATTACAAAACCACCCAAATTTTTTCCCACTCCAAAACAACTCAACCACCAAAACCTAGTCACACTTAGTTTTTAGCCTTTCTCAGATATCATCCAATCTTTTGGACATGGTTCTTCATAAGTTGTACTGCGAAAAATACTAAATAAGCTCAAAATCACATGATTTGGAGTTATTTTCAAATAGTTATGCCTTTCGCAAGTTGAAATCCTGAAAGTGGTAGTGATTCGCTCAAACAAAACATAAAAGTGGGTAGTTGTTTAGAAAAAAACATCTGAATAATTGTGTTTTCAAAAGTGGCAAAAATGAGTAGTTGTTGACAATTTTGTCTTTTTTTAATTATTATTCTAAAATAAGTTCTCCCTATCAATCATTTTATGTTAATTTCAGTAAATAATCTTAGTTGAGATTATTGCATAATTTACAAGAATGTTATTGGATAGTCCTTTCAATATTATTCCTGATGGACTAGAATTTCCCTTCCTTACCTCGAGTGGATGCGATTCCTAGCACTTTATTTTACTTGAGGTGCCCTTAAGTCAGTAAAAGTTCCCCCATAACTTTACTATTGATGAATGTCTATTCGTTAGTTTTTACTTTTTAACTCATCAACCCCATTCGACCTAATTAACCTATTTGATCCATATTGTGTTGACCGGAAATGGCATGAGGACTCTCCATTCATCCGTGCGACGGGAGCTAATAAGCCCCCAACCCGCTAGAGCGGACCCCGCAAGGAATATAGCATTTAAGTGTTACTTTCTGTACTTCAACGCACGATGGGCTCTCTACCCCCACATCAGCCAGCCTCCCGAGGCCGGGAATATGCAATTAGTGAATGAGCAGTGTATACACCCTGCCATTCCCCCAGAGGGCATCGCCCTCGCGCGGCCCACACAACAAAAGCCCGTTTCAGAAATAGCTTATACCCACGCAGAGGCACCAGTTCAAGGCCGGTCCACCAGAGCAACGGAGAAACTCCGCACCTCCTTGATTCTTCCCAACGGAGACCGACACCAAGCCTCGTTGCTCAGGTAAACTTCGAACCTATCTTCACCAGAAGGAGCTTGGTCACCCCGGTACAGCGCACATATCAAACTCAATGCATTCACAGAGGGCCACGCCTCAATTTAGAAGTAACTGTACAAGACTAGCTTCCCGGAGTTAGCAGTGCCTCGCGATAAGTGATTTTTTACCCCTTGAATATCCCTCCCACAGAGGCAGGCCTCGGGAAAAGGAAATGCCTTATCCGAGCACAGCCTCAATTGTGGCACAAGGAGATTCTTTGATTCCCCCGAGCACATGCCGCATCTACTTTAGAATCCATTGAGTGATAATTTGTGATAGAGAAAAGGAATAATTAGTGTAAGAGGATCTCTTTCTAGAATATATATTTGCTGACAACCAAGGAGGGCACTATTACACTATTATCCGCGGTAACAATATGTATGTCTAGATATGCATCTGTCTAAATATTATTGCTACAAAGTATGTCAATTGAATCAAAATAGTAATACATGCGGATATATATATTGCTTATATTGCATACCACTAATATGATAGTAAAAATTATGTTATTGTATAATCAAATTTCCTGATTGAGATGAGAATTACAGATTGTGGATAATCATCTAATTAAAGGTAGAGAAGCATGCACTAATACACTGGTAAGCATGATTTAAAATAAAGATATGAGAGAAAGGGCCGAAAGAAAGCATTGAATGAGAGTGTGGACATTGTGTCTAGCAGACATGACTCAGAGTAAATTGGTCTCTAATAGAGTTTGTGTTTAGTAGGAATACTACACTTATGATCGCATTCTATTAGCACAACTTGAGATTACACATAGCATCTCTATTCTAATTTACATTTTTACTCTCAGTTTATTGCTAACAATCTATTTATTATTACAAATCAAATGGTGTCGACAAGACGCTCGTTCCCTATAGCACATTCGCTTCATGGATCGGCCTTCTCTCTTCCATCAGTCTAGATACGTTTCAGCAGAATTGCTACTACAGAGAACTCCTCCAATGCCACCCTCCTGTAACACTGTGAGCTTCTACCAATATCGAGCGCCCTACACGAAACTGATAAACATCACTCTTTTCGTAAAGGAGGACATGATAAGGTATGAAGATGAGTATTTCCACCTGATCTAAGCCTACCCCTATAAATGTTCCCCATCCTAGACGTGGTCCTGAACACGGTTGATCGTAGCAAAGATTGTGTCGCAGCCCGAAATCTGATATACTCTTGCCCTGTACTAGTCATCTAAAAAAGTATATTGAAATTTGATGTTCCCTGTGATAAACAGAATAGAAGTACGAATAGTGAAATAAGCAAGTGCACCAGCTGAATCAGAAGCAATTTGTAATCGTAGTTTCCAAGTGATCGGAAACTCTTCACTTGGATTATGAATATGGCTGTATAGTGTTCCGTTTGGGACAAACTCATAAACTAGTAACGGAACTTCTGTTTCCAAACAACATCCCAATAACTTCACTATATTTCAATGGTTAAATCGCGATAAAATAACCACTTCATTGATGAACTCCACCACTTGATTTTTCTCTTTTAACATCTTAGACTTCTTTATGGCAACAATCCGCCCTTCACCTAGCATTCCTTTATAGACAGTACCTTGACCTCCTTGTCCAAGTATTCTACCCTCATAGCTCGTCAATCRAWTAGACTTTTATCCTCTCCACAACTTCATTAGAAGACACTTCTTGTTGAAGCAATAAACCAYCATTCCTCTCAAAGCATATAGCTCTTTGTTTKACAAGYTGACGTCTTTTGATCACTAGGTTACACTTAGTCCTGTAGTTCAAGAGATATTCACATCAATACTAAAYCTTGAACAATTGATTAATATACCTGCATTCTTTCAGAAGAAAATGAGTAAAAAAAGGCTTTAAACTAATGGCCTTATTTCAAGGCTTATATGACAGTAATCGAAGACACTTTCTGTAATATTTTCATACTGAAAGTGTAATTTTGTATTTGTTGCAATGATACAGTAATATTTGCGCAACTTGCTATACAATACTAGCTGAGGAGTAATATGAGGTTGTGAAGAGGTTTTTTTTTTTTTTTTTTTTTTTTTAAGATTCATCCAAACAAACATATTTGCTAGGCAATATACTTGAGGTTCATTTACGAGAGAGGTTTGAAAATAGTGAGTGGTTTGTAAATATATGTGGAATTTTTGTGGTTCAAATGGGTTAGAAAAAAAAAAGTAAGTAGAGTAATAGTGCTCCCAATATAAACCTTTGGAAAGGTTTATCCGTTGCCGGTTTTAGGTTTGTTGAGAGGGTGTTTGTAAAAATGTGATGTAGCATGAGAATAAACCTCTTTGAAGTTTGAGGTTATAGCAGCAAACCAAATGAACTAACTATATGAACATTTTTTCGTTGAAGTTTTGAATTATTTCATTTAAATCAAAACTCAGGTTATCTCGCAAAGTCTTTGCTATTTAGACATGTATGAGTTGAACTTTAAGTGTAGTGAACTTGGTGGAGCTTGACTCGAGGCCGGTACCAGCGTTCTAATGTCATAGACTGATGAACTATAACAATTGCATTGGCACTTTTTATTTTTTATTTTGTTGGTTCAGCAAAGAGCTGAAAATTGGCACAAATAACTTTTCTCTGTCGCAGACAGTAAACACACTGAAAAGTTTTTTTTTTTTTTTTCTTTTGAGAGATTAGAAATGGAGACGCTACTTTCTGGGATGCTTGATGAGTATGAACTTTATGAAATGAGGTAAATTTAATAAAGACATCACAATGTATCCAACGACACATCCCAGTCGTTTTGTAGAATTAGAATTGTAAGTTTCATAAATCTAGTGCTTGAGTGGAAGCTAACAATATGTGGAAGAGGTTATATTGTTGATTTCATGTTAATTTTGGGCTTTACTAGTTTCATTTGGTTTTGAGATTACTGGGTATTCATGCTCATCAGCAGCCTCTAGTGTGTCCTTAAAGGTAGAGCTAGAGATTCCTCGCGAATGCCCTCGAAAGTTGTGGCAATGTTACCATCCCTTACCCATTGGCATAGGGGATGGGTGTCATATGAATTTATGATGGAGATGGTCCTTTCTTCAACCTTCACTTGTGACAATGTAAGAATCCTCCACTCTGTTGGCAGCTAAAGCCAGATTTAAGGTAGATAGTGTCCACTTAGAAGGTGGATTCCGGATTGTCACAACGTTCATTTGCTGTTTTGACAAAGATGGTAGAGATTAGCTATATTTCTAAGTTAACTGGCAATAGATTCACTATATCGTCCACGCAAAATTCACTTGTTGCATTGGTTGCGATATCATATGCATGGTTTTGGTGGCACAGGATCTATAACTTACAGTCTCAACTCAGGATGTTTGCTGTGTGCAACCATGCGCAAACAAATCCTTTTGCGTGATAAGTGCTCCGATATTGGTTGCTGTGTGAGCTTCATTTCAGATTAGTGTAACAATATGAGCATTGAGCCAAGAGTTTTATTCTGGTCACTCAAATAAGTTAGATTTCAATCATGTGGTGTTGCATTTTTGGTGGCAAAAGATGCAATCCCTCTTCTCTTGAGACTTTCTAAATCAATAATGCACATTTAGAATTTGCAGCTTCCTGTGGTCCATCATTGGTCATTGGAACAAAAGATTGCGAAACTGCAAATAAATCAGGTGAGTACATATGCAAGGAAATAGTGTGCCAAAATTTATCATACCAGAGGGATACCATTGCCCATGCAAGCCTGGTTTCCAAGGCAACCCGTACTTCATGATTGCAAGGTATGATGTAATTTTCTCTCATTCACACTGAGTTTACTGAACCGCATATATATGTTGATTTATTGATTATTGGGAAACGGCATCATGGTTGTGTGTTAATCTTCAGATATCGATGAGTGTATGCAAGGAAGCCATAATCTGTGCACAAAGCCAGCATATTGCGCGAACACTGTTGGAAGCATAATCTGTCTGAACTGCTTAATGCATGCAGTGCTTGTTGTGTATAAGCTAGCTAATGAACTGCCTTTGTGAAAAAGAAAAATCTG
>SNQN01003855.1:12355-39421 GCA_008642245.1 Bassia scoparia | reverse complement strand
CAGTAAAATGCTGATACTTGGATAGGAGCATTCCGATCTAAATAACCAAAAGTCCCATAACACGGTGCCGTAACGAGTTTTGATCGATAGCCAGGATTTGTGAAGCCCGAAATCTGATAACTTTGCCCTTTACATCATCTAAAAGTATATTGGAAGATTTGATGTCCCGTGATAAATAGGAATACAGAACGATAGTTGCAAATAAGCAGTGCACCAGCTGAATCAGAACAATTTGTAATCGTCGTTTCCAGTGATCGGAACTCTTCACTTGGATTTAGAATATGGTGTTAGTGTTCCGTTTCGGACCAAATCTCGAAAAACTAGTAACGGAAACTTCTGTTTCCAACAACATCCCAATAATTCACATATATATTCATATGGTTAATCGATAAAATAACCACTTCATATGATGAACTCCCACCACTTGATGTTTTCTCGTTTAACATCTACTAGACTTCTTATATGGCAAAATCCGCCCTTCACCTAGATTCCTTTATAGACACAGTACTTGACCTCCCTGTCCAAGTATCTACCTCATAGCTCGATCAATCGATTAAGACTTTTATTCTCTCCACACTTCATTAGACAGTCCTTTGTTGAAGCAAAACCACCCTATTCCCCATAAGCATAATAGCTCTTTGTTGCCAAGTTGACGTCTTTTGATCACTAGGTACCTTTAGGTCCTGTAGTTCAAGAGATATGCACATCAATACCTAAACCTTAACAATGATTAATAATTACTGCATTCTGTTTCAGAGAACAATGATAAAAAAGGCCTTTAAACTAATGGACTTATTCAAGGCTTATAGACAGTATAGAAGACACTTATCCAGACTTTTCTTTTCAAAAGGCGTTCATTAGCTAGCTTATACACAACAAGCACTGCCAATAGATTATAGCAGTTCAGCCGATCTAGGCTTCCAAGTGTCCTCGCCCGCAATGATGCTGGCTTTGTGACAGATTATGGCTTCCTTGCATACACTCATTCAGTATCTGAAGATTAACACAACCTATGGCCGTTCCTCCAATAATAAATTAAATCAACAATATATACGCGGTAGTAAATCATGTGTGAAATGAGAGAAAATTACATCTACTACCTTGCAATCGATGAAGTAAGGTTCCTGGAAACAGCTTGCTCATGGGCATGGTATCCCCTCTGGTATGATAATTCTTGCACACTATTGTCTGCATATGTACTCACACTGATTTATTTGCAGTTCGCAATCTTTTGTATCAATACATGATGGACCAAAATGAAAATAGGAACCACAGGACGCTGACAAACAATTCTCTAAAAAACATCAGTAGGACATAATTTGAATATAAGAAACGATCTACCAAACTAAAAGCAAGAGAGGCCTTAGCATCTAAATATATGCCACACACAAACAACACAATGCAAAAAACAACAACCACATGGCATAAAAAAATACCAAATCCACACTAAACATTTGAAAAGATGACCACAAGAACAACTAACAAAAAAAAAAAATCATAATGAGGAACATCAATCGATCTACATATTGCTTTTACACTATCTGGAACTAACGAACAGCTCACAACAAGCAACCACTCGAAAAAAAAAAACTTATCCCGACACAAAGCAATACTCTGTATTGCGCAGAACTGGTTGCACAACAAGACAACACTAACCTAGCACTGAAGATGAAGCACAAATGATATACGACTAGATAATACATATCATCCTGCTCAGACACCCCACACACCACCTGGCAATAATAGAACTCATACAGAGCCAAACCACCTAAAGGAACAACACAAAAAAAAGATCCTTTTTGGAAAAAAGAAACACAAAAGAAAAAAAAAAACTAAAAAGAAAACAAAAAAAACAAACAATAAGACACAGTGGAACAATATAGTGTGCATTGTCACAGTTACAACTTGAAACATATAGCTAAATTCTCTCACATCTTGCTCAAAACAGCAAATGAAACGTTGTGACTACAATCCGGAATCCACCTAATCTAGACAGTGACGCACTATCTACCTTAAATCTGGCAAATTTAGCTGCCAACAGGTTTGGCAGGAATCTTTACTATATGATCACAAAAACCCGTAAGTGAAGAAAGAGACACACTCCATCAACATAAAAAAATCTCAATAATGAACACCCATCCCATAGCAATGGTAAGCGCATTCCGGTAACATATGCCACACTTAATCAAAAGGCAAATTCGCAAGGGACATCTCTACCTCTAAGGACACACATAAGGAGAGCTGCTGATCGAGCATTGCATACACCGAATTCCATTCTACACAAAACACAAAAATAGACAACATAAAGTAAAGCCTCAAATACATGAAAAAATCAACAATATAACCCTCTTCAATCATTGTTAGCTGCACTCCAAGCACTAGATTTATGAACTTGACTCACAATTCTAATTCTCAAAACGACTTGATGTGTCGTTGGATACATTGTGATGTCTTTATTAAATTTACCTCATATTCATAAAGTTCATAGTCATCAGCATCCCAAAAAGTAGCGTCTCCATTTCTAATCTCTCAAAAGAAAAAAAAAAAAAAAAACTTTTCATTCGTAGTTACTGGCTGCACGAGAAAAGTTATTTGTGCAATTTTCAGCTCTTGGCTGAACAACAAACATAAATAAAAAAAAGTGCAATGCAATTGTTAGTTCCTATCGATCTATGACATTAGAACCGCTGGTACCGCCTCGAGTCAGCTACCACCAAGTTCACTAACTTTAAAGTTCAACTCATACATGTCAAATAGCAAGACTTTGAGACACCTGAGTTTGATTTAAATGAAAAGATCAAACTTCACAAAAAATGTTCAATAGTTAGTTCATTTGTGGCTGCATAACTCAAACTTCAACAGAGGTTTATTCTCATGCGTACATCACATTTTTACAACAAACCCTCCTCAACAAACTAAAACCGGCAACAGGATAAACCTTTCCAAGGTTTATATTGGGAGGCACTATTACTCTACTTTACTTTTTTTTTCTAACCCATTTGACCACAAAATTCACATCATCATTTACAAACCACTCACTATTTTCAAACCCTCTCGTAAATGAACCTCAAGTATATTGCCTAGCAATATATTTTGTTTATGAATCTTAAAAAAAAAAAAAAAAAAAAAAAACACTCTTCACAACCTCTATACTCCTCAGCTAGTATGTGTATAGCAAGTTGCGCGACAATATTACTGCTATTCTATCATTGCAATCAAATACAAAATTACACTTTCATGTATGAAAATATACAACATATTGGCATAACCACATAATCGATAGTTTGAAGAATATGAATTGTTTATCTCCAATTTCGGGGGCACAAAAGCTCACGAAATCCATCTCAAATTCTCATTTATAAGATTTGGAATATGGAATATATCTAAATATACTATATAGTACAAAGTAGAAATTAATCATTTGCACACTAAATGCAGAGCCAGATCTTTAGTACAATCTACAAAGCATCAAAGTAGAGAAAAAAAAAAAAGGAAGGGGAAAAATAGACTTTTGAACTTATATACTCGTAAGTCGTAACAATGATAAAGCAAATCAACAAACAAAAGGGATGATCCTCCTTTGAGTAATCTTTACTAGCTTATGTGCACAAGTAACCTTTTGACAATAAAATTAATAAGTTCCCATATAAATTTAAAAAACTTTTAAATAATTTTTTTTGTTTGAAATTTAATCTAGTTTTCCTCTTTCACTCAGTATGTACATTGCATATTGAGTAAATAACTTATTTCTCTATAAGATTTATTAATTATGAATAAATTTTGAGTATTATACAATTGTATATTTCTCTAAAAGATTTATTATTAATTTTGAGTATTATAATAAATGAATAAATTTTGAGTTTTAACCAAAAGAATCAAATGCATGTTTTGCATTGCATGGACTACTCTACATGGTTTCAATTATTGCTCAAAAGTGTATCTTCTAATTTAAGAAATCATAGGGGACGTAGCAATTTTGAATAACAAGAAAATCTTTGACCATATTTTGCAGCAAAGCACATGCAATAAAATAAGCTTCTCTTCACACTTTATGCCTCAATTAGACAATTGCAAATTGCAAATTGCAAATAAAAATCAACAAACATGACAATCATCAAACAGTGAAATTTCTAGTTAAGGACAGAAGCAAGTGGAAGATGACATGGTGTTGTTATATTACGGTGAGAACTACAATCTTAGGTTTCAAGGATGTGAGGACATGTGTGAGCATAAGAACAGGGACTGAATACGGCAAATAATTAAAAAAAATTAGGTAATGGATTTATGGATAACATATCAACTTCATCACCACTCACTTATTCCTCAATGTTTTTAAGAGAGAGAAGCTAATAGGTAAAAAATTACTCCCAAATACGAAGTATATTTTCTTTTGTTCTCTTTCCTCCCAAATTAAACTCCACATATAACCAAGTAAAAAAGAGATATCATGCTATAATAGTTCAAAGTTAAAGCATACAGTTATTAATGTAATGATGTGATTAGCACTTAGTATAAAAACACTTAATTCAAGTTTTAGTATTACGCATAATATCCCAAGCTCTCGACATAATGTTTAAATTGAACACAATATCTCAACTATAGCATGTACAGTTATGTCACAAAATTGAACTACTAAGCWTCATCTAGGATCGAAAAGCAGAGACTGTTCAGCAGAACTCATAGACATACTAGAATTTTCCAAATAAAATGTGCTAGAACCTGAGGTAACACGGTCGTCGATTGCTACACTCTTTGGTAATATTTGGCTATTAGGTCACTGTTTGTGGTAAATGATGTGAACAGAACGCCTCTATCCCTAGTAGCACTTCTTATTGGTTGCCTCTCTTCCATCCAACCTAAACATTGCTTTGCAAGATTAGCTTAATGAGAAACTCTTCCTCTGGCACCTCTTGTAAGACTTGAGAATCTACAACATCAAGCAGACGAGACTTTCCATGTGGGTGAGAAACCATGATATCAGATCCTATGCTGTTCCAAGTCTTCCAATGTGGCCGTATTGCCTTTTGTCCTGTTAAACTCAACGAGACACGCAAATATAACATCATCTTTTCAGTAAATTGGCTAGAACGGAAGTACTCAGGATCCATATAACAAAAGTTCCCATACACGAGTGTTTACATGAGTTGATCAAGTACCAAGATTCTTGAAGTCCCAAATCTGATAACTTTGCCCTGTACTATCCTAAAAGTATATTGGGAAGATTTGATGCCCTGTGATAAACAGGAATAGAAAGAAATAATGCAAATAAGCAAGTGCACCAGCTGAATCAGAAGCATTTGTAATCGCAGTTTCCCAGTGATTGGAAACTCTTCATGGATTATGATGAATTGTAAAGTGTTCCATTGGAATAAACTCATAAAACTAGTAATGGAACTTCATCTCCAACAACATACCAACAGCTTACCAATATCTGTGGTTAATCTCGTGACAGATAACCACTTCATTGATGAACTCTGCCACTTGATTACCCTCTCCAATATCTTAGACTTCTTAATAGCAACAATTCTCCCTCACCAAGCATTCTTTATAGAATACCACGACCTCCTTGTCCAACTATTCTATCCTCATTAAAGTGGTCAGTTGCTTTCTCGAGTTCATCAATTGTAAAGATTTTTCATCTTCTACACTTTATTAGAAGCCACTTCTTGTTCTAGCAATAAACCACATTCCTCTTCAAAATACTTGATTTTTTGCTTGACAGCTTGACGTCTTTTGATCCAAATATACACCACCCACCTAGAATTATAATTACTGATCCAAGGTTACACTGAGTCTGCACTCAAGATAACATATCAACAAACACATAATTAGATATGTCCAATCATTATACTGACATTTTAGAGACGGAGAGTTAAATGCTTGAAGTCATTATACTTGCCACATCAGTTGTAACTTGGTATGTTAGCTTGGCTGTTTATTATTGCTGTAGGTTTCACTTTCAGATATTTCTTCTATGATAGAAATAACACTTATCTCACTTCTTAAAACAAGTCTACTTTCAGTTAACTAAGAATAATCCTTTATAGGATATCTTTGAAATTGGTCTCACTACTAGATCGAATAAGAAATGAAGTTATCCACAGAAAGTTGGTGTGCAGATATTGCAAGAAGTTAAGGGGAAAACCCTTGCTTGTTTGGCATGTAGACGGGACTCATGGGACCGGTGAAGAGTGAAAAGTGGATAAGGGGATTTTAAACGAGTAGAGGAGAAAAAATGACTTGTGGAGGATTAGAAAAGTCTGAAGCAGTTGGATTTGCAAGAGAGTGAGCGTCTCGATCGGAGGGAGTGGAGAGGAAATTTATGTGGATGAACTCACCGGATAATCACATTTGGTTCATGTTAGCTCACCACATATGGATTAAGGCTATGATTGATGATTATGATTTTGAAATTGGTCTCAGGAATTTACAGAACAGTTTCAAGGATCAATGTGCACATATTCATTGGTACAACTTTATCATCAATCATCATATTTTTAACAGGAAGAAGGCTTTTCAATGTTTCAAAAGATATGATGATGCTTGAGGGCTACCATGGAGAACACTAGTTATTAAATTTGAAATCTGATGGAACTTTAAACAAATATAAGATCCTATTAACTATTTTCATCTGTATCCTATAGTATAAACTTTATCACAGTGTTACATCAAAACATCTGTTAAAGTTGATGGATTTGGTAGCCTAAAAGGGCTTTTTCTTCATAAAGATGAAAACATGCCTCAATAGATTTTCTATAAGCAAGTGTCTAATGATTCTGTCATCAATATATCACTCACTTGTTTCATCAAAAAGGATACTGAAGTGATCACAATGACACAATTTCTGTGAAAATTATTTCCAACAATTCCTTGGTTATGTAGCCCGACCCACTTATGGGACTAAGACTTGAGTAATTGATAATTCTCTAAACACAATAAGTATCGAGATGAAGATATTAACATCATATAGTCTTGGGTAAGTTGAACATTTCTGGGCTTGAATTTGAATATGCAGACAAAGCACTTCTAATAATAGTATTACAATCGAGAATTCAAGATTGTGCTAGATTAAAGCAGGTCAAAGTAATCCATTGTTAGTAAAACACAAGATCATGCCAGATGCCAGATGAAGGTGAACACAGCTCTAATGCAATTTTGTTAGAAATTGATAGGACAGTAGAATTATACCAATTCAAGGCCTGATCCAACATCACTATAAAAAAATATAGAGAAAAATCTAAAAAGCAACACTTCAATATCTATAGTCTTAGTGAAGCCGTGAAGGGTATAGTCAGGATAATATCCAAGGATTGGATGAAGTGATG
This sequence comes from Bassia scoparia, assembly GCA_008642245.1. Taxonomy (NCBI): domain Eukaryota; kingdom Viridiplantae; phylum Streptophyta; class Magnoliopsida; order Caryophyllales; family Amaranthaceae; genus Bassia; species Bassia scoparia. The sequence continues at coordinate 32,096 of SNQN01003855.1, read as the reverse complement.
TAAACTACTCAAACTAATGGACACTTGTTCAGCTGCAAGAAAGTCATACTAGTTATCTTCCACTTCTGGCAATTCTCTTTGTTTAGGGAAGAAACAAGCAACAGCCTCTTTAAAGTATCTTCTAACTCTGAACTATGGTAAGAGGCAAACAGCAAATTAATGAATACTTGGCAGTCAGATTACCACAGGATTAAGAATGCGTAGTATGAGTGTATGGATTTAAATCACAGAAATCAAGAATAATTATTCTTTGCACAGAGAAAGTACATAGGTAGCTATTTCTCAGGATTAGCTATTATTCTTCGGTCTTTTGATGAGTTCCGTATACACTTGAGAAACAAGAGAGCTCTAAATGAAAATAAAGTACCTACGCTGTAAATATAAACAAAGAGTCAAGTTGATCAAAAAAAAGTATCCCTTATAACAACATCTAAGTACTCGTCAAAGAATAAATTGTATCATAAGAGTCTATTAAAACTAAACTGCATAACAAGGGCAAGTATTTCTAATTGGAAGCTTGTACACTAGTAATAATATTCTTTAGTCTTGTCATCCCTTAAACACGTTTGAATGTGTAAAAAAAAAAAGAAAAAAAACATAGTGCATACCCCCTACAGGAGAATGTTATCCTTTTTTTTCAAGAAATAAATAAAAGAGGCTACATAAGCAAATATTTAGTATGAGGTAAAAAGAGACTGAAAAAAATGTTTATACACATACTACTAACAATTTGTATTGGCTACGATGAGCATGCTGGGATAAGAATACAAGGATCATTCCTGTGCCTTTTCCAATGAGTCTGTGGCATAGCGCATTTATAGTGCCAAAAGTTTGAACAATGTGTGGCTTTGTACACAAATTAAGGTTCCCGCGCACATTCATGATATCTAAATTTGAACACTCATGGTTAAGAGTTACTATGTCAATAATCTCAAATATCAAAATTAATAACAAATGTACCCTTTGAGAAGTATATGTGCCTTCTTAAAAATAAAATGCATGACAAAGAAAATACTTAGACAACATGAAGGTATGGGTTGCCCGGAACCCGGGGTGCATTTGCAGTGGTATCCCCTCTGTATGACAGCAAGGCACAAACTATCTTGCATATACTGTCTCCCTGATTTTTTTGCAGTTTTACAGTCCTTTGTCCAATGACCAATGATGGACCAGGAAGCTGCATATTTTGAAATGTGTGGCATTTTAGTTAGGAATATCCCAAGTGAAGAGGCATTGCATCATTGTACCAAAATTGCAAACTGATGATTAAAATCTGACACATTTGAGTGTTTATTGAAACTCTTTGCTTCAATGCTAATATTATTTACACTATCTGGAATGAAACCAAGGCAACAACCAATACCAGAGCACTTGTCAACTAGTAGATCTTTTTGTGCATAATTACATACAGTCATACATCCAGAGTTGAAGACTGTTGCATTTGATATTCCAGTACCTCCAAACCATGCATACGTGTCACAACCAATGGCAACCAGAGAGTTTTGCGTGGGTGATATRGTAAATCTTCTAAACAAATCGATCTTAGATACAAAACGAACCTCGCCGTCTTTGTCAAAACAGCTATATGAAGCATAGTGAAGTACCCGAAATTCACCATCCAAAGTGACGCTGACKACCTCTAAATTGGCATCATTCATTAGATGTGGAGTATCAGTACTGTTGTCACAAGTAAGATTGAAGTATGGACCATCTAAAGGGTGATCGTAATGGCATTTCTTCCCTATGCCAAATGGGTAAGGGATGGTAATATTACCACACTTTTCTGGACAATTTGGAAGGGATAGCTTTACCTGTGAGGGAGGATTAAAGACTATTGATGATTGAGAAACACCAATAATCTGAAAACCTAATGGACCTAGTATAACCCACATTACAGCAACAACATAACCCAGTTTTAACATTCTTAGCTTGTTTTTGAGAATTTGAGTTAATCTGTGCACTAGATGATGTTGACCTTGAAAGAAAGTCTTCAAATCGCCATGAAAGTTAGGTTGCTACATGAGACAGAACAGGATACATATAAATCGTCTTTKGTAACATTATTTTATGATATGAAGTAGKTTACAAAACAGGATGCATATACATCTTGAAATTGAGGTAGGAGCAGTTGGTGGGTGTGAGTGCATGACTCCATTATTAGTCCAAAATCACAAAAACGACCAAGAATCGCCAGCTAAGAAAGATACACTATTCTAACTGCCAWTTCGCYAGCTAAGAAAGATAATATACTAGGCAGCCCGCATGTGTTGACTAACAGAGTATAAAAATATAGTAATTCAAATAGATAATTGAGTAAATTGACTAATGGAGAGTTGGAGACCATTTAGATACTAAATTTTGTTATTCGTCCAACTTCGTACTGATGTCACGGACTCACTCCCAAATTCAAGATTGAGCTTACAAAATCAATTTCAGAAGTGAATTAATAACATCCAAATTCATGTCAATTCAACTCAGTTAATTTCATAAAAGTACTCCTTGGATTAGATATAGAACACAGAATGCGCGCAAAATGGAAAAAAAATCCAGATTCAGAATGAAATTGAAAGGAAAACTGTATTATCATATCAAATTATCAATGCAGTGCAAATTAGGTAATTTAACAGAAAAATGTGAACAATAGAGAAGCGAGTAAAGAAAAGTGAAACTTACTCAACACAAACAACATGATTCATCTCGAGTACTCTGAGTTTAAAGTCGTCATTTTCTGCTGCAATTTGAGATTAAATCGATAAATTTGCGAATTGAAGAAGGCGAGTGAATCGAAACGAAACATGATGAATCGAAAAGCGTCGAATTTGGGAAAAGAGAGTTGCGGAAGTTAGATATGAGGCGGTAGTAGCGAGGAGATGCTAATTTGAGATGATAGAGGCTGGTTGAAATAGCTTTTATAGAGAAGAGATGTGTAAATATTTCCAAAATATTTATCTGAAAAAATTGTCTTAAAACCTATATATCGATGTTAAAATGAGATAACTCGGTGTTTTAGAGTTCTCCTGACTTAGTGATACTTAGATTGATTGTCATTTAAAAAATAATAAAACATGTTCATATTTGCGTCACCGCATGATTATTTTAGTTAATTTGTAATTGTAATGTGTCTCATGATTTATGAATCATGATGTTTGTCATGAGTTGTGACCGGTGAGTAATGATTTTCGACTAATACAATCTCTCTATTTTTTGTGTGTATTTATGTTTTTTTTAGAATTAACAATCTTTACAAACCATAACTTTACACTAGACAAATGATTTTGGACTCATATTCTTACACATTGACGGTGTAGGGATAAATTAGTTAGCCATATATCTTCCTTAAATAGCTTATTTGCAACTAGGTAGGCTCCGAACTATTTATAACCCACAATAATTAATACTCAATAATGAGTTCCAATCCTCTAATTCTCCCTTAATATATATCACTTGAAACCTAAAAAAATATTATTTTTCGAATACTACTCGAATCTTCTAATTAGGTCATCGAACTTTTATATTATCACTAATTCACTGCATCATGCATGAACACTCATTGATATCAGGTTTTCTAGTGAGGTTCTAAAACACATTCATCCAACATCCACGCTAACCTAAAAAGGATAATATCAAAATTCATAAGAAAACAAATCTTGCAAGAGAGGGTAAGACTGTAAGAGTAAGGTCAAAAATAAGCTTTTCATATCATAATTAAGGAACCTCATGATTGGAGTGAACATAATAATAATACAGTATTAATAAGATGATTTTCTATATGTACTTCAAATTACTAAAATATGCAGATATCATCATATTTACAAATTAGCCAGATACATCGATTTATGAGAGGAAATACAAAATTTTGGCGTTTGCTGCATCATTATGAACAAAAGAGACACTCAGCAACTTGAGAAAGTGCTTTGCAAATCAAATGTGCTGGAGCTTAAACACTCGACCGTAAATTTTGTATGTAACTTTGGTTGTTTCTCCGCACTTTTGTACAAATTTTGCTCTACTGGCTCATTCTAGGAGCGAATACCGTGACAATACTGCTTCGATCTCTAGAGAACTTCTTCATGGTCGCTTTTCTTTCCATCCAAGCTAAACATCGCTGCGCAAGATTAGCAATGGTGAAACTTTCTCAAACCCTCTGTAGAATTGAGAATCTACAATATCAAGCAAACAAGAGTTTTCATGTAGGAAAGAACCATGATGTCAGATTCTATCTCTTCAGTCCAAGCACGTATGCTCTTCTGTTAGAAGTTCCACAAGGACTACGCAAAACTTAACATCACTTTTTTCTGTAAACTGGTGGTGTGAAGTACTCGATACAGGTAACAAACGTCCCCATAACACGAGTAGTGACAATGGGCCCTTGATCCATCATATGATTTTTGATGTCCCAAAATCTGATAAYTTAGCCCTATACTTGTCATCCAAAAGTATGTTAGAAGACTTAATATCCCTATGMAATATAGGAAAAGAAGATGAGGAGTGTAAATAAGCAAGTGCTCCAGCTGAATCAGAAGCAATTTGCAASCGCATTTTCCAAGTGATTAGAAACTCTTCACTTGAACGATGAATATGATGGAAAAGAGTTCCATTGGGAATAAACTCGTAAACCAGCAAYGGAACTTCTGTCTCCAAACAGCAACCCAATAACTTCACAATATTCCTGTGGTTAATCTGCGTTAATATMACCACTTCATTGATGAATACCCCCAATTGGCTTTCTTCCACCATCTTAGACTTCTTTACGGCAACAATTCTTCCTTCRCCAAGCATTCCTTTATAGACAGTACCATGGCCTCCCTGACCAAGTATTCTATCTTCATTGAAGTGGTCTGTGGCTTTTTCTAGCTCCTCAAYARTGAAGATTTTAGTTCTGTCTACAGCAATGTCGTCAGAAGACATTTGTTGTTGCAGCAACAAACCGCCATTTCTCTCAAAGTTTTTAGCTCTTTGTTTGACAACCTTCCTTTTCTTGCTCACTGAATATAACCACCATCCAACAAGAAATAAAAGTATTGATCCCATAGCTACACTCAATCCTGCAACTCATATATAGAAAATAATTGATAAGTATTACACATGCTCACATGCTATACATAGAGTGAGGCAACTCATTAATGATTTAATGTGATACAGAGACACCAGGCCTTGTAACACCAACAATTCGAAATCATCATAAATCATAGGCGAAGAATAAAATCAATCAAATTTAGTTAATATTATTATGTACAATTCATAGTATGATTAGTACACAAGAAGCTAAAACTGGTTCAAAACTTCAAATATGTGTCATTTGGCCTTTTGTGTTTTGGCTGTTTGTTAATGAAGTACAAGGATGACGATGATTAAGTTAATAGAAAAAAAATTTGGACCATACACAATAATTACCTATTAATAATTTGTATTGATCGTGATTAAGACTGCTGATATCAGGAACACAAGGATTGTCCGAAGTGCCTTTGCCACTGTAGCCATTCGGGCATCTGCATTTATAGCTTCCAAGAGTATTGATGCAGAGTGCTGGTCCCTTACACAGGTTACGGTTTCCATTTGCACATTCGTCAATATCTGCATATGTGCACACATTTGATTATAATATTTTTCTAGATAGATCATAGGTACTTGAACTGAACTTTGTTTCAAGGAAAACATGACATCCAAATTAGATGTAAATACTTCTGTAATCATTCTACATTTAAAGGGAGCATAGTGGCAAAACAGAGAGCTAGAGAAGATGCTGCAGACCCTGAAACCGCATAATAAACAAGGGAACTAGGAAGAAGAATGAGCCAAAAGTTTGGTTTCAGTCAATCTTTTTTATCATCTTTGTGGTGCCCAATTCCTCAGGAAATCATATGCTAAAGAGAAAAAAGTGATAAATGGCTTTTCAATGCACTAGTAACCTAATATATGCTGAACTTTAATATTAATCTGAAGATATATGGTGAATTAAGGGATACATGAAATTGCCTAAAAACTTGCAATCCTACCATTGCACTCTATCACTGCTACTTAAACTCTTCTAGGATAGAAAAAAAAGGAAAAAAAAACACATGAAAAAGAGGTGAAAATTACCTTGGCAACCATGAGGTATGGGTTACTTGGAACCAGCTTACATTGGCAGCTATATCCTCGCTACATATTGTTGTGTGACATGTGCTATTTCCTTGCACATGTAGTTCCATCTGCTTGAGCTGATTTACAAGTTTTTCTCCTATAGTCCAATAAAAGACAACTGGAAACTTCAAATTCCGGTAATAAGTATCATCTTGGCTTATAATCTCTTTGATAGAGTAGGGTAGTGTATCATTACAGCATGATCTTTCGACAGCAAATGCAACACTACATGGGTTGAAATTTGCACAATTTTTGATATTAAGACTTCTAAATACTAGATCAACATTGGTTATCCACGCGATGGAAACCAGACAACACAATCCAGAGCACGTTCTCGTATCAACATCTTCTGGTGTAGCAACACAGTCATGCAGCCAGACGAACCTCTTCGATTGTTCATTGTACCATTCAGTGTCACAATGTATCACCCATGGCACCAATAGATTTTTGGGTCGTTGAGAGTGGAAATCTTTGTACTATAAAGGCTAGATACTCGGCAGAAGGGACATTAGTATCAGACTGATAACAACGATACGAATTGGGTAGTGTCAACAGTTCACCTTCAAAAGTAATATTTACAATCTAACTATTCCAAAGCTAAATTGGAGGATGGCACTATATTACAACTAAGATTGAAGTATCTACATCATCAAAAGGGGTGCCGTAGTGACATTTCATCCCCTATACAAAAGGATAAGGAACTGGAATATTTGCCACATTTTTCAGGAACGTGGAAGGGCTATCTGTGAGTGAGCATCAGAGGCTGGTGTGATGATCCCGGTGATCTGACACCAATCAATAAAGCTAGTATTGGCCACCATAGAGCAACAATGACATTTAGCAACATTGTATAATAACTAACCAACCTTTCCAACATTCTTGTGCTTATTTACCTGTGGATATACAGAAGCGTGTTGATTGCTGAAGATTTTTGAACAGCTTACAAAAGGTAATTTGCGTTCGATGTGCTCATAGAGTGAACTAGAGTACATCAACTTGAATGTTGACAACTGCATAAGAGAATTATAAACAGCCTGGGTCAAGGACTCATTGCCTACTCATTACGCTTCCTGTATGTTGAAGCTTGTCCTACAATTAAAATAGAGTAATATCAATTTGGAGTAATTAAGAAAAAGTTTGTACTTTGTAGTACTATATCTTATTCTCAATAAGAAAGGTCACGATTTATAAAAATTAGGTTACTTAGTTGAGGAATATTATAGTTATATTAACTAGGTGATTAAAATTAGTAGTTAAGGTTCTCCTTTTTCAGCAGAGGAAAACAGAGTAAGATAAGCACAACTTTAAATTTTTCTTTCTTTGCACATGGGTTTCCAAATAGATATTGTAGTGGTTATAGTTATTTAGGAAAAGTCTTCTGGAAGGAGGAGAATAAAGGTGAAGTTGAGAAATAGAGTGAATTAATTGTTGTGCAAGGTCAATGCTGCAAAAAGGAGAAAAAAGTTGTCAATGCTTTCATATGCAACTTGTAATTGGACAGAATACGCTTGACACATCACAGTTCTAGAACTGACAAATGGTACAGCTATATAAATTATCTTGTTACCCTCTCTCTCTCAACTATAAGTACATGATACCTAGTGATTATTAGGACTTGTATCTGTGTCTAGTGATTTGGTTTATACTCCCCTCAATATCAAATCATTGCGTCAATGTAGAACATGGTGTGTAGTAACTGTTTAGCTTATGGTTATGGATTGAAATCTGGATTGTAACGGGACTAGGACGGGACACATGACCCGGTTGACTCAATTTGACATGTATATGACTACGCTGCTACTCTGCCTGCTGAGCAGTTCTAGCCCCTCTAGCTTTACTTGAGTATCAAGAGTTACTTGTGTTTATTCATAATTATCAATAACTCAGCAATTATAGACATAAAACACAAGGACATGCTAGCAATGGGCATTTAGATAACACTTCAAAATCTGCTAGCTTTTCATATGACCAAACACACACAACAACAAATTGTTAGCTACACCGTCACACATGAGATTTTTTACAGCAATTGGCAAGTTTTTCTAATCCGTCCTCAAGCTCCCGTTGAATATTACTTTGTGAAGCTAAAATGCCATGTTCAAACCAAAATGCTCAAACTATAATATATTCTAATCTAACCAAAACTTATGTTTAAGGTTCACGGTTAGGTGCTCCTATTGCTAGATTTAGGATGTTTAGCTTTAGAATAAGACGGTTAAATTGACGCATTTTTATATTTGAGACACTATAGTTAGGACATGAGTAAGATATTTTAACGGGAGCATGATGCTCTTGCGAAATAATGGACGGATCTTATTAGCAAAACTTGGCTAATTCTAATAATGCTCCTAGGATCACGTGATTCACGTCATCACGCTCAGGAGCATGTTAGAATTTTCATGTTTTTTGCGTTTTGATGTATTCCAATCATAGTGTTCTTGAAAAGAGGTATGAACAACGCACATTAATCCTACACAGGCACAGATTTGGAATTTAACATGCACTCGTTTCAAATCGCAAAGTTGACCAAATCCACATTGAAAAGAGACACTCACCAAAATTACAGTCTATCAAACAAAAGCACATTTCCGTTCGTAGCAATAATCATCATAACTTGTTGTCATCTTGGAACAAGCTCAATACTAACAATCGAATACATGCAACGCAATATGATGAAATCCTGAATGAAGTAGCAACAAGTTAACTTGAACAGAAGTGCAATTCACTGAAATTACAGTGTGAGTGAGCGAAAGAGACGATACTATTAAGATCAATCGAGAGATTCATTGATATTGCGGCGAAATCGAGTTCAGTCGAAAGAAGCTCAATTAGTTTGATTCCGAACTGATTTTAGTTCAGTAGGTGATCGCGGAATACATTTGACAGAACGGCACTAATCGGCTTGCTAATGGAAGAATTCAAGGTTATTAGACTTACAGTGTTGGTATTTTAATGGAGAAATCAAAAGATGTTTGAGATGAAAGAAAAACGACGCTTTGTTAGAAATTAAAAATGGAAAAGAGGAAGAAAGGAAACTTCCATTAGTTTGCAGAGTGAGCTGGTCTAGTACCAAGATTTGGAGTTAGGACAGAGTCCATGACTCGTTGACTCAACTACTGCCATAATTCATAGTGTAATCACGGGATCTAGAAATTAGTAGTAACTCCGTAACGTATAAATTATCACGATTCGACATTTTTCCTCCCTTACTTTATTGGTTTCTAATATTTTTGCAGTTATTGCATGAGAGAGGGTACTATGATCAATTCTAATTAGATCTTACTTTACACTCTTTATCTCTAAAAGAGTGAAACTTTTTTAATTTATCGAAAAATTGCAACGTCAATGAAAATGATCTGTTTTAAATGAACAAAATCACCTCTTATATTACTCGACCCAAACATGGTTTTTTTAACATACTACATACATGATCTGTTTTTATTGTGGTAGCTCGATTGGTAATTTCATCTTGTATTAATACGGATAGTAAATAAATAATGCAATAAAATAATATTTTATTTCTCACAAAAAACACTAAATACTTATTTGCTGATTGTTTTTTTAAAGATTAATTGAGTGTAATGTAATCTAAAGAATACAGAAGCAAATTTGAAGACACAATCCTCATCTAGGATTATACAACAGAGTATATTCGCAGAATTTAAAGATCGATTTTTCTTGGTAAAATGTGCTAGATATTGAAGTCATATATGTGTTTAGAATGGCTTCTTTATAATGGCTGCTTGCTGAGTTCAGGCCAATTGTGTTGAGATAAATGGAGTGACAAACTGATTCGTATCCAGTAAACTTCTTTCATTGTTGGCCTGTTCTTTCCTTCCATGTTTATACACGCTTTGCAAGATCAGCAATCGTGTAAACTCTCCTTGAACCCTCTGAGCAGTTGTGTATCTATTTATATCAGCAAGAGAGAATTTTCCTTGTGCGAGAGAAACCATGAGGTCAACTTCTATTTTCGGATGTATTGCGATGGGCTTTCCCTGTGAAAGCTCGACAAGGACACACCGAAACTGTAAACATCACTTTTTCTGTGAATTGGCTTGATTGAAAGTACTCCGGATCTAGATTCAATAGTTCCACGACACGAGTAGTTACATGGGTTTGATCAAGAGAAATTGATCTTGAGAGTCCAAAATCTGATAACTTTGCCTGTACTTGTCATCCAAAAGTATATTGGAGGATTTGATGTCTCGGTGAAGGATTGGAGTTGAAGATGACGAGTGCAAGTATGCCAGTGCTCCTGCTGCATCAGAAGCAATTTGCAAGCGCATTCTCCATGTTATGGGAAACTCTTCGTTTGGTGATGAATGTGATGGAAGAGAGTTCCATTTGGGATGAACTCATAAACTAACAACGGAACCTCAGTCTCCAAACAACACCAAAGCTTAACATATTTCGATGATGATCTGTGATACGATAACCACTTCATGATGAATTCTACAACCGACTTTCACCCAAGTTTTAGACTTCTTATGGCACAATTCGACTTCACTTAGCATTCCTTATAAACAGTACTTGACCACTTTTCCCAGATTCTATTCTTCATTAAACTGGTCAGTGGCATGTCTAACTCATTTGCAGTGAAGATTTCATCCTTGCCATGACACTTTCATCGTAAGACATTTGTTGTTCCAACAATAAGCACCATTTCGCTCGAAGTGTCTTGCTTTTGCTTCATAATCATCCTTCTTTTGACAGCACATACAAACCCCACTACAAAGGATCAGAAGAATTGCTCCCATGATATGCAAGACCTGTTTGTCAAAATTCTAGTCAAAACATAATAAAATACGATCTTGCTAACGAACCGCCCGGGGCATTAGTTAAATATAAATATATTCCTAAATCATTTAATATTAGATTGCATGCCAAAATCACTCGTCAATAATATAATATATATATTTAGATTCGTATTTTTTTCTTTAGTTCTTATCTATATACCCGGGACGTTTTTAGCTTTTGAAAGGTGAGGACCAAAGTTTCACTAGTCTCGTAATTTGAAGTAACAAAGTATATGTGGTCATCATTTCTACAAGTGAACTTGTGTATATCTTATTGCAGATTGATCATTTGATATAAATTCAACAAAAGGAATTTAGACATACAAGGATATTTTCTTGAGAAATGACGAGCTTTATCTGCAATTTTGTGCAACCTGTGTGCCATTGTGTATTTTCCGTCGCCAAAATATATCCACTCGGCAGAGCATTCATAACTTCGATCCGTGTTAAACACACCATGTTACATAGGTATTCGAAGCAGAGCACATTCATTGAAATCTAGGCAAAAGCAAGCAAACATAAGCAAACATTGTTGTTAGACTTGTTAAACAAGAGTTAATCTAATGTATGGTTTCAGAGATGATATAATTGAGAAACAGAAAGGAAATAGAAAAACAAGTTCTTCTGACAATATACTACCTGTGCAACCTGGTTTAAGATATGGATTACCTCGTACCTGATTTGCATTTGCAGAGATATCCGCTCTGCAACATCAACATTCAGTATTCAACTACAAGCATATTGTAGTAGAGTTTTTCTAGCCTCATCAAGGTCGGCCTAGTATTCGAATAAAATTCAACCAACAAACAATCAAGCACTATAGGGACTTGTTCTCTTGTTCTTTTATGAAGACTGCTTGGAGCAAAGTCTGAAACTCCTTAAAGGTGAGCTGTTGTCTCAGAAAGAATGCATATGCACAAGCTGAAAGCTCGAGATCTTAGACCAGTGTGATTTTCAGCTCGATAGGGTAATCATGAAGGACTGTAAGCCAACCGGGATTGATGTCTGACAACAACCCAAACCTGAACATGATCCTGAAATGAGCTCATTCGGGCTAGAACACAAAGCAAGGCAGCCAACACTGTTATACTCAWGTTGGCTCCCATTTGCAAGGATACCAGTATAGCCTGAGATCAAAGCATAGTCATCACACCCAACAACAGTTAACTTGTTAGTATTGTTTGAGAAAGTAAAAGGAGAATCAACTATATCAAAGTTTATAATACTTTCTGAAGTCACATTCCCTTTAGAATCATAGCACTTAGAGGCTATTCTTGAGCTTCGAAGCATCACATGAGTATCACTTATTTGCAAGATGTCAGAATCTCGATTAAAACCAAGATCAAGGGTAGTGAAAGCTCTAGGAGGGTTATAGGTGGTGTTACATATGACAGTGAAGTAATAATTGATGGAGCAACCATAACCAATGCCAAATGGGTATGGAATAGTTACGTTTCCACATTTTCTCGGGCATCCGGGTTTGGTGGTGTTAGCAGCTGTAAGCATGTTGGCTGGTGTCGTCGATGTGGTGGCAGTGATTCCCATTAAAGAGAAAGCAAGGAGATACCATAATCTAAATAGGAAATACATGTTATACAATATACTAATATCAGCATGTGTGATGCTGTACAGTATGGAAAAATGAAGAGTGTATGAATGTGTGATATTATGATAGTATTGGTAGGTGGAACCGTGGAAACTTGAGCGTGTGGTGAACATCAAATCAATGACCCAACTTAGCAACTTGTCATATACTCATATATATCTATCCTTCCCAACTTTTGAATTTTCTGCAATTTAATTTACTTTTTGCAACCTGAGCAGTCGAGACGCGTACAAGACAAATTCTTTGGCTTTGAATATGACACTCGCCTTTCAACTCCCATGTCAAAGAATGAAAAAACTACTGAGTAGTTGTTAACTTGTTAATGTTATTAAGGGCCTACAAGAATAAGTCAAAGAGCCACTTTGTATAATATAGGCTAGATTTGACCGTTATAATCTAGTTATTCATAATTAGGCCTGTTCATTGGGCCGGATGCCCATTGACAATCCYGGCCCGGCCCYTTTAAAAAGGACAGGCCCAATTACTTCATAATATGGATGGGCTCTATAAGGGTTGTGAATAAGTGTGTTGGGTATATGTATTAAAAGTATAAAAAGGGGCTGGATATGGGCTTTAAATGACAAATATTTTAAGTTAGAAAAATACTGAGAAATTATCATTGGTATCCCTCTATTTTTGCTTTGTATTAATAATAGCCTTGTAATTTTTTTATTTTTTTTACATTAAAATTAGCCATCAATGTTGCACTATTTATCAAAAATAACTATATTACTCTGATTTTCCTTAAAAATTGATTGAATTGACTAATATACCCTTATTAAAAAACATTTAAAACTAAATATTAAATTTTGGGCTTTTTTACATGTGACATTCAATTATTCATATTCGTTGATGTRATTAAAATATTAATATTAGCTCACGTCAATACTCAAAAGTAGTTGCAACGATTACAAATAGTACCTAGAAAACTAGAAAGCATGCATATTGGTGAAACTTACATTCAAATTAGAGTACTATATTTAAAACGATAATGCGAACGGAAGAACGGAAGCTCTGGGGCATTAGATAAGAACTATAAACACTAAATCTTTATAACAAATTCTAGAAAAATCTGGTCCAATTTACAGTATTTACAAAGTGTTCATGTCTGCATAAGCAGCATATATGTGTTGCATCATGAACTCAAACAATTTAAATATGACAAATTTATAAACATTAGACTCGAAATGATTTRGCCAAATTATAAATTCAAAATAAGGAGTCAATCAACATCGTTGCATTAATAAAAGCAGTGGAATCTCTGGGACATACCTTTCATAATTTAGGATTGAATAACGAAGACAATTTCCGCAGAATTTGAGAAGCTATTTTCCAAATGAAATATGCTTGAAGTACTCAAAATATCAACATCAGTACGTTTTATTCATCCGGAAACATTTGCTAACTTCGGGCCTTCTGTTGGGACATTACTGCTCTATCTCTCAATCAGACACTTCTGTGTGGTCTAGTCTTTCTATCCAAGTAGGCAAGTATCCAACAATAAACACTGCTTGGCATGATTAGCAATAGTGAGTACATTACCACACAGTTGACAAACAAGGTTCGCAATTAGGGAGCTGCTGCTGCTGCTGCTACTAACTACTACTAACTGACAAGTGACAAGCATAGGAGTAAGGCCAAAAATGACCAATTAACATAATCTTTACTTCAGTAAGACTCAACGAAAAATCTTAATAAGGCTATATGGACAGGCAATTTGACGACAGATAAGGTATTATAGAGGTACATGTACACCACTCCTAACTCATCTGACATTATAATCAGCCTAAATTATACATTGAGAACTTGAAAAACAAAAGTAGGATCTAAGGGATGATGTAGTTTTCAAAGCATCTTCATTACCAAAACAACGTAGAAAGAACTATGCAACAATAAATACAGAGCTGTTAAGGAAGGTGCATATATGGAGATTCAGCAAAACTAAACCAGAAACGGGGAAAAAGAAAAAAGAAAGCAGAGAAGAACTTACATTTTCTGGCAGCACAGAAGACAAACTCCATGGCAATGAAAATTTGCCTAGGCAAAGCTTTGCCTGAATTAACTTACAGAAGAAACATGTGTCCTAGTTGGACAATGTATGCTGAATCCTGGACTCAAATCCCACAAAAACCTCACCCTGACATGGTTATTAGGTGATACAGACAAAGTGGTGATCCACTGTGGATTTTCGATTCCTGTTAGGAGTCAAAACAAACTGATTTTCGATAATGCTAGCAAAGAATGTCTCACTCTCACGCAAGTATGCAACATCTAAGACGCCAGAATTGAAAAACAAATTTTATTGTATCCCAACGACCTTAGTAATTAGTACCACAATAGGAACCGTGCAAAAGGACCAACAAAGCTACGGTTTTTCTTAATATTGAACAAGGTATGTTCAAGCAACTCAAAATTGTTGCTTTTAATTAATGTTTAAAAATATCAATACAATCTTCCTACTTCCAGTAATGGACTGAAAAACATCAAAACAATTAAATCTCAAAAAAATTCATAAAGTTGTATAATTATTTATTAAAATTAATACTTGCATAAGAAATATTAATCTACAAGAAATACCCTGCAAAGTTGGCATAGCTCAACTGCTTGAGGTTAAGGAGCTCTGTCAAAGGGTCGGTTTATCATTGTAGCATGTATCCCAAACAGCTTGCCATAGCATCCTTTGCAGCTGCTTCAGAGCAGAAGGATTACTACACAGACTTAGATAACTCTTCTCTTCACGCAAATCTTGCTCATGACCCCGGAGTTCATATAGCCACGCAATAGCTCTCGTTTGAAGTGGCAGTCACCACTCAGATGACCAGCACGGATTTCACTGCAAGCATGATGAGCACAGTTCGTCCAATCCAAGTTTTAGCAGTGCAATCATCATAAGCATGAATAAGTTCATGAATCACAACTTGGTCAACCTCATCCTGAATACTAACATGATTGCTGCATACCATTATCCCTAATCCTCGAGCATAACCGCCACTAACTTCTCCTCACATTGAAGCACTTACAAAGTTTATCCCCAATGCTACACCCAGCTTTCTCCAGATTATTCCTCAGAAATTTCACCATGGGAGTTCGAAAACTCCTCTGAATCATCTTCTCACATTCCTCTACACTACACACACATCGCCATACACAGCAGACGAGGAGCTACTTTTCGCCTCTTTGGTATCACCTCTTCACCTCCCATTAAGCTCTCTTCCAATCGTGTGAACAACGCGCATTATATCTCTATTCTTGATGACAAAAGTACACAACAAACACAATTGGTTCATCCAAAACACAGCGGAGATCTTGACGTATGTATACATATTGTATCAAATGATGCTACTTCTAAGTTCAATTCATCGTAACAGTAGCAAGCGATCACGAAACACATGAGTAATTGGCTAATTGCAATGCCAACTTCCAATTGAAGCGATATCTACTAAATTGAGGGGAAGTGATCTAAAAAAATAAAAAAAAAAAAAAAAAAAAAAAAAAAAAAAAAAAACCTAATCAAGTATGAGTTACTGAGGAAGATAGTAAAAGTCTATTTTCAATAACAAAAATAGTTTGCCAACTGAATTTGCAATAAATTCCAGTCTACAATTCTAACAACAGGATCAACAATTCAAATGTAGCAAAATGTGAAATAGAAACAAATCACCAAAAATGAGCTGAGTATGGATTACCTGAACTTGAACCTAGCTTCAAATCGTTCAATGAGGACAACAATCAAGCAAGTCAACAAGCTTCAACAATCAAAATGCAATATTGAGGGTTGTTAAGTTGAGATTTGGAAATCGGAAGGGAAGAAATTAGGGCAATAAATGACTAATTCTCGATTTGAGAGTTGAAGATTCATGAGTTGTTGAGACACACAGAAGTGTTTAATTCTTACGACAAATCCGACTCGCCGAACTTTTTTGGGCAAAGATGGCTTGACCATTTGGCCCAAAATACGAAGTATGTTTAGGTCTTGTCATTTTTGCACAAAAAGCCCACATCACATGAACACAACTTTAAGTAACATATTTAATGCTTATATTAGTTTAGGGTCCGTGCGATGTACGGTATTTAGTAAATTTATTCATTAAACTCTAAAAGAGTGAAATAAAGTTGTAATTGATTGAGATATCTCTATAATATAAGGGAAAGGGGAGCAATGGTGTCCCCTATGATCTTTCTACCCTTAATGAATATAATATAATTTTGAAATAAAAACATTTCAAGCAACTCAATGTCAACATAAGCACTCCCGTCAAAAAAAAAATGTCAACATAAGCACAATATAATACAAGTTTGAAAAAATAATTTAAATTAAAGATATTTTGCCATTAATTTCTCAATCAATCAAAATTGTATATTATGCAATGATTTTCATAAAATATGCAAAAACTGAAATCATTAACACTATGTGTGACTTAATCAATGGGTAATGAATCAAAGATATTAAATTTTCATAAAAGATGTAAATTTAAAATCATTGTTGCCAATTAAATGTCAATCAAAAATGTAATTTGGACCTAAATTATCATAAACGATGTAAATTTAAAATTATTGTCATTTATATATCAATCAATCAATCAATCAATCAATCACAAACGCACAATGAATTTGGACACTCATTATTATAATACGACTATTAATTTAATAATTTACATACTTCGACCACAATATGAAGCACAATCGTCTCCCCATTCTAAAACACTCAACATTACAATCTTTCTTACTACGAGTATGTGTTACATGTATGAATCTATCTTTAACATATATATGTCTTTATGTGTAGTTTAAAATTTATGTATGGTTATCATCTAAATATTTCTATTATAAATTAATTTCAACGGGTTATGTATATAATTGATCAAGTTTATCAATTTTGTTTTATTTTAACTTTTTTCGTCAATGAAAAACTCATGGGTGATATTCATATAATAACACATAAATCTGGAAAAAATTATAATTTGAAATGAAATTTCATAAGTGTGTATTCATTTGTTAAAATACTTTTAATTTTTTTATTGCACGAATTTCATTATGCTAACTTACATCGCGTGCACAAAACACTAGTAATATATTTATTATGGTAATATATATTATAGATTGATTATTTTAATATATATATTAATATACGAAGTATATAATTTAAAATTCAAAGTAAAATTAGCTAGCATGAGTACTATTTAGATACAAAGTATAATTTTGGAGCTGCATATAGCTTTTTTTCTTTTGAATATTATAAAGATAATTAAAAGAGTAAAATTAGCTAGCATGAGTACCATTTAATTGTCTTCCTCAATTAATACAACTAGCAAGGAATTGGATTTACAATCAATTTGCATGCAATCATGATCAAGTCATTTCAAATGAACCCCATAATTTATTCAATGTGATAAGAAAAAAGCAAACAACAATATACATATCTTACATATATATATAATATATACTTCCTCCGTTTCTTATAATTGCACCACTTTGCCTTTTGCGGATTCCGAGGATAATTTTGATGGAAAGTAATTAGGTGTGTTGATGGGCCCACCACATGGGTGTTAGTGTTAGAGGTTAATTTACAAAAATTCTGTAAGGTATAAAGGTCCAATTCATCCCAAAAAATACCAAAAGTATTATATAAAGTAAAGTGGTGCAATTAATGTGAATTTCCGTAATAGGAACCGGTGCAATAATAAAAACGGAGGAAGTATATATACTCCCTCTGATTTTTAATGTGCTATGCAATTTTATCGGGACGATTTTTAATGTTATTATTGTGTTTATTCCATTTTGGCACACTCTTTCTTTCTTTTAATCACACCTTCCCTTACCCCACCTTACCCACTCCCTCTCATATTTTTTTTGACTCCACTCCACATTATAATACATTATTCCTAGTTTTTTTCTCAAATTGTAAACGCACACTTCATTAAAAATAGAAGGAATCATAGATAACCAAAAGAGAAACAAAGATGAGATTACGTATTTAAACTAGGTGTTATATATCCAACACAAGTCATATTGACTATTTATCTAGTCATCATTCTTATTCTTTAGTCGTAACATTTGAGCATTACTTTATTTCTACTATAGCTAGACTTGTCATTCTCGAGTTATTATTCTATCTTCCCCTCTAAACTTTTTGTAAATATCACCTTTGTAAAAATTCCAAGTCCTAAACACCAAAATAAGAGAAACCAATGATCAAACAATGTGACACCGCAAATAATCAGGAAAGAAACCTTGTAGCATGCAACCCCAATGCAATTCAACTCTGCCCTACCTCTCTTGAGTAAGAAAACATACCTCAAAAAGCACACATTTCCTCAAGCTTCCTGGAACAAGTCAAACACAAAATTCAATCGTCCAAAGGCAACTAATTCGGTCAGCTTCAAACCACTAAAGGCCAAAGTGTTGCTCCGCCTTCATCACTCAAGCAGAGCAAATTTCTTAGGCATACCCTGGGCATGCCATTTCTTTTCAATATGAATGGGTGCATGCTATAATTACACAATTAACACATGTGTTTTTACCTCTTTGATTTGCTCATAATCCAAGGACGTAGTCCCTTTGCACCCACACAATCAACTACTTCACTCACTTATTCCTAGAACATACATGGGCCAACATCATTTGAGCCACAATACTTAATCCTTTTTCCTTACCACTTAGAGCTTACAAAATAACTAGACTACAAAAATTAGTATGTTGCTCCGCTACTACCACAAAAATTACCTTTGTATTAACCCTTGATTAGTACAAACATCAAGGAATAGGCGGTATGCAGTAATAGCATCACGCACTGCAACGCAGCAAAGCAAAGAAATAATAGCAGAGGTTAAGAAACAATTGTGCACCAAACTTTTCATTCATTCATTTTCAAGTGTTTTAAAACTGTTATGTAATACACATTGTGATTTGATCAGTTTCATGTAAAATAAACTTAATGGCAGGTTTATACTACCTTTATTTCCAATCTTAGATACATCCACAAAATTAGTACTGCGACAAAAACAAATACAATCTCTGACATTTTTCTACCTTCCTGTAACAACAAAACTAAGGACACATGCTTGATATATGATAAAACACAAAGTTATTCACAATGAATACCATAAACCACGCTAAAAGCTATATTATATTTTGTAATACTGAGGCTTAAATTTCAAATGATTAAGTGTCAATTATTGTAAATATAACCAAGTATAAACAGGAGAGGGTATCT
>SNQN01003855.1:0-12330 GCA_008642245.1 Bassia scoparia | reverse complement strand
TATCAAATGTTGGTTACAAAAAAGTAATTGGTAACCAACAATGAGAACGATGGTTACAAATAGGGGGTTACTTATGACCATTTTTCCACTAGTGCCTTACCCCAATTTTCCATACTTTCCCCCACTTTAGTCCTTTACACACTATCTCCTCCTTTTTTACTTCACTCACATTATAATATATTATTTCCAGTTTTTTTCTCAAATAATAAATGCATACTTCATTAAAAATTGGAACAAATACGGAGTACATAGATAACCAAAAGATCGAGAAACAAAGATGAAGATTACTGTATTAAACTAGGGTGTTATATATCCAACACAATCATATTGAGTATTTATCTAGTCATTCATTCTTATTCTTTAGTCGGTAACATTTGCATTACTTTATTTCTACTATAGTAGACTTGTCATTCTCGAGTATTATTCTATCTTCCTCTCTAAACTTTTTGTAAATATCACCTTTGTAAAATTTCCAAGTCCTAAACACCAAAATAAGAGAAACCAATGATCCAAACAATGTGACACCYCAAATAATCAGGAAAGAAACCTTGTAGCATGCYACCCCAATGCAATTCAACTCTTGCCCTACCTCTCTTTTCAACCCCTTGCCATGTAATTGCTTCAATGCCTCTCTATCGTACAACTTTCCCGCAACCATCACATTTAACATATAGGACCCGACCGGACTCGCCACGGCCCCAAAATTAAACAGCGTGGAAAAGTATTTGAGCCCGAAAATGTCGGATATGATGGCGTATACCAGTGGCCARTGGGCTCCGAGACAAAAACCGATAATCATRGAGGCCACATATAGTGAGTTAGGGATRGCCAAAGCAATGAGGAGATGCCCAAAACAAGACAAGAGGAGGACTAGAGTCATCACCAAGGGCCTAGGAAACTTGTATTTTGCTAAGAAAAACTCCGAGGCAAAGCCTGAGGCAACTCGACCCAAGAAGTTCCATATGCTTATTAGGGAGACGAATGTGGCTATGCTGTGATGTGGATAGCCCTGGGAACTTCCGATTTGACCCAGGTTATCTACGGCGGTCAATGTCCCACGTAGGCCACACGTGGTGCCACAAAAAGTGACAGGTCAATACTCAAAGAGCTTGGAGTTGAGTAGTCTTCACCCCTACTCGGTGGCTTAAATATGGTTGTTAGGCAAGACATTCTTCTTGGGCCGTCAATATTGGAACCTTATCAATTTGTAGATCTCTTCTCTTTTTTATAGCAACAATATCAAGAGAATTGTTTCTCATCTTACGTGTTGCAGAGATGTGTAAACTCTTCTTTTTGCCACTATTGCGAGTGGCAGAAGAAGGAGAAAAACAACAACACACTTGCTCCATAGTAGCCCGCCTTAGTAAAGGCGAGGCTATTTTGCACAATAATCAAACCATGAGAAACCCCGAGGGAGAGCGAATGTAAAGGAAATGATAGAAGAACTGACCTCATTTTGTCGTCGGTTTGGATAATAATCCACCTCCACGACTCTGAGGTCGGAAGGAAACAGCGAAAACAGTGGCGGGAAGCCATGCAAGGGCAAAAGCAAGGCCTTGGAGTTGCTCGACCGTACAAGGCGTGGTAGATTGCGTGAGGATCGCGCCATCTCAGACCGACGTATCCTTTCAGAAGTCCTACACGATTCCGCGACTCTCGGGGAATTGTTAACGCAAGGTGACCATGGAACCCGTGTTGGCAAAGTGGAGTTGGCTGCTATAAAAATGTACACGCACATTTGCCAAAGGGTAGTTGTTGAGTGGTTGGTGATGCCAAGCCACATCAGGAAGTAGCCAAAGAAGTTCACGCGGCTCCGATGGATATGACACCCAAGGCGGCGCAACCTCGTTGATTAGGCCGATAGACTCCCACGCTACCACCAAATCCTTGAAAAAACTAATCATTGAGCGTGGCTTGGTCGTACCCAACGAGGATTTTAAACCGTTTAATAGAGACGAATAGTAGCCGAACCCGACACGCGCATGATCATGACGGATCCGAAAAATTAAACCATTCTTCAAGGATCAATTGTGACCCGAATCCGCTAATAGAAAAACCCAATATATGTAGCAGTTTGAGAAGCAAGTAAGTTAAGACTGTGTGGTTGTATTGGGGCTTTGAACCAACAATATATATATACCCTAGCTTATACACCTCATATCAGTTTACACTGTAAATAATTTTTTCACGTTTATCAAAGAGGCGATTTAAGGGGTAAAGAACAAATAATGAAAATTTTAAGACAATCAAGAATGAGTTATACGAACTAATCCTAAAATTATTCATATAATTTTAATTTGTCCGTTTATATCTAAATCGTTTCTTGATAAGTGTGAAAAAAATTATTGCAGTTAACCGATACTAAGGAGTTAAGAAAGATCAAACGAGCAAGTGGCTTCAATTGGACAGAAACAGTTTTACATTGCTTCAACTTCAATCAAACACTAGTTACAACTTACCACTTACCATCATAACGAAAGCAACAAGTTTCTACCTTTATCATTGGCGCATGATAATTTACTGATTTTGTAATGGTGTGGCTGAACTATAAGTCTAGAACACAATCAACAATTTAGTGGGAGATTAATTAATTTAAATTCATATGTAAGTTGTCCACTAATTCGATCTTATCATACCGTTAGTAGAATGGTAAAGGTAATAAATGTGTATTGAAAGTGAATTTTGGAGAGTAATCTAAATAGTTGTAATATATGATGGAAGAAAAATAATATATGTTTCAATTTATTATGAAAAATGTGGAATAACTAGTAGTTAATATAAAAAATTCAAACGAGACAAACATTTAAGAATTTCATTTAAGAAATACAACATAAAGGGAACGGAAGGAGTACTTGTAAGTTTGTAATTTTGTATCATATAAGCATAGTACTCCGTAATTAATAATCAATTATGATTAATTTCTTTGTGGCTTTTATTGTTTATTTTTATATCATCCGAGTACATTTTGACATCATTATGCACCATCTCTTCTACGTCATTCTTATTTTTTTTTTTTTTTTGACGAGATCCTTTAATGTGTTTCTTATTGTGTGTCACAACTACAAGGAAAATTTGTTCTTGTTAACCTTATTTATGTCAATTAAAATTTGTTCAAGTTATTTATGGTTGCGTTTGGATACACAACATTCATTTCAATTATTAATTTCAATTTAAGGATTTGAAATTTCATAATGACCTGTTTGGATATGGGACATTTCATTTCAAATGCCAGATTGGGCTAAATATAATGTTTGGCTAAAATTGAAAGCTAATTGATCAAACCAGCCTACTAAGAAATAAGTCGTTGTCGGAATTCTAATCTATCCAAAATCACGTCATTTCAAATTCTTTCTCCTCATTTTACGTTGTATTTTTGTTCTTCTTTCTCCTCTAAAGCTTTGACTTTCATCTTCTCTTATCTACTTGACCACCATAACTAGCGCGACTTCGTTACCATTGCACTTGCCTCTCTCCTCTGTGCATCACGATCATGCATGCTAGGCTGCAAAAGCATGTATTTTTTACTATTTTCAAAGTCAAAATTTGATGATTATAATCCAATTTAATTTGTTCAATTTTAGTTTTAAAAATCGATTTCATGTAAATGAACACTTTCACAATTTTGATGATTTCTATTATGCTCTGTATATTTTTGAAAATTCAACAATTGTGAATCACTAGTTGATTTCTTTATAATGTTAAATGAATTAAATTTTGTGAGTGTTGCTACATATAATTGGGGCATTTGAATGTCTTGGTTTTCCAAACAACAAATTGGAATTGAATTTCTGGATTTCAATTTCCAGATTTGAAATGAAGAATTGAAATGAAATGTGTTCCCAAACACAACTAATTCAATTCAAAGCTTATGTTTGGCAAATTGTGAATTTCAATTTCAAAATTCAATTTAACAAAAATTGAAAAGATGGACCTAAACAAAATATTATCATCTCAGTCATTAACTGCTTAAACATTATATTGGCTATCAAATTTCAATTTGCAAATTTATCCTATATAAAGTGTCACTAGCAGTTAGCACTTGTTGAAAAAGGTTTTGAGAAAATGGATAAGGTTAATTATATTCATAAAAGGTAGCTATATATAGTGTACAACGAGATCGTAATAATGTAATATAATTCTATGATTAACTAAAAATATACTCCTTCCGGTCACATAAAAGATATACTTACTCCAATCAAATAAATAACGAAACAAAATGGTTTGGTTCAAAACTAAAAAACATTAACACATGTTGTGTAATTTAAGGTCTTGATACCAATTTTCAAGATACAAAATGCTTATTAAAGTCAAGATTTTTTTTTTTTTTTTTTACTGTAATTTTACAATCTACTAGCCATCAATTCTACTACAAAGACATTTCATCCCTAACAATTTAGTCTCTTTTCTAAACTTCTTGTAAATATCACCTTTGTAAAAATTCCAAGTCCTAAGTACCAAAATAAATGAGACCAATGACCCAAAAAATGTAGTCCCAGTAATAATAAGAAAAGAAACCTTATAACATGCAACACCAAAACAGTTCAAYTCTTCTCCTACCTTTCTTTCTAACCCTTTGGCATGTAARTGTTTCAACGCCTCTTTATCATATAGCTTACCCGTGACCACCACATTGAATATATAGGACCCAACTGGGCTCGCCATGGACCCAAAGTTATAAAGTGTCGCGTAGTATTTGAGCCCGAAAATTTCTGATATGATGGCGTAAACCAARGGCCATTGTGCTCCGAAGCTGAACCCGAGGATCACCGAGGACACATAGAGCGAGTTAGGGACCCCGAAAGCAATGAGGAGATGGCCTATACAGGAGAAGATTAGGATTATAGTCATCATCATGGGCCTTGGAAATTTGTACTTTGCCAGGATAATTTCCGAGACAAAACCAGAAGTGACCCGACCCAAGTAGTTCCATATGCTGATTAGGGAGACGAATGTGTTTATGCTAGTGGATGGATAGCCCAAAGAACTTCCYATTTGACCCAAATTGTCGATAGCGGTTAGGGTCCCACCTAGACCACAAGTGGTAGCCACAAAGAGTATGAGCATGTCAAGGCTAAAGAGGGCTTGGAGGATGGTGTAGTCTTCTCCCCTACTTGGTGGCTTGAATATGTTGGTTAGGCAAGWAATTTGATCCTTTTTAGGGTCATSATCATCAGCAGRTGAGGSCTCTATTTGAGGTTTTTCTCCACTTCTTTCATCACCAGTTTCAATAGTCGAATCGCTCCCCTCACTTTGCTTTGCAAGGGTGTTGAGATACTCTGCTTTGGCAACAATGGCAAGGGGGAGAAAGAGGAGAAAAATTACAACCAAGGCACCTCCYACATATTCCGCCTTAGTGAAAATGAGGCTATTTTGTACTACTATCAAGACCATAAGAAAACCGGCAAGGGAGAGTGATATGTAAAGCAAATTATAGAAGAACTCGACCTSATTTTGTTGTTGATTTGGATCCGATTTCATGATTCTTACGGCAGGGAGGAATATAATGGAAACGAGTGCAGGAAGCCAAGCGATGAGCAAGATAAGGGCCTTCGAGTTGTTACCATAGAAACCATGGTAGAGTTGTGTAAGGATTGCACCACTTAGTCCTACATAACCCTTCATGAGACCGAGTACAATTCCTCGACTTTTAGGGAAGTTTTTCACACAACTTACCAGGGCACCCGTGTTGGCAAAGGCTTGGGAGTCTCCACCTATGCAGATGTAGAGACACATTTGCCAAACGGGCACTCTTTTTAGATGCCCGGTAACYCCAAGCCAAATCATGAAGTAGCCAAAGAWGTTCATCACGGCTCCAATGAAGAGGACCACCCAAGGCGGGGTGACTTCATTGATGAGGCCCGATAACACCCCTACATTGCCTCCCAAGTCCTTGAAGAAGCTAATAAGATTGAGGGTGGCTTGGTCATAGCCCATCGCGGATTTTAAGTCGTTTGAGTAGAGGCCAAAGATGTAGCCCGCCCCAGCCATGGCCATGATCAACGTCGTCCCAAATATCATGAACCATCTCCCGAGGATTATTTGCAACCCAAATCGGCTAATAGAGAGCTCCATCATAAGTAGCTAATCAATTGGAGATCAACTTAAGGAATAAGGAAGTGTTGAAGTTTTTTTTTTATTAGCTCAATGAGTTTGATTGCCTTAATAGCAGTTTTACTCAACATGTAGTTTCAGATCATGGCAGATGTGTGTAGTATACATTAAACAAGGCAAATCACTTAGAACACACACATTGCAAATGACTATCAAATGAAGCTGACAAGTCCTAGCATATGCGCATGGTATAACTATTCCACTTTGTATCATTGTGAAAAGGATACATAACATGTAATGCCCGATAAGTCCATGACTATACACGGACGAGTATGCAGACGATATGAGCTTAACGATGATCCGTGATCGATCTCACACTTATGGTTCCTCCTAACAACAAAATATGATATTATCAAACTAAACGAAAAGTGACTAGTCCCACTAGCATTGCGCATGGTATAACTATCCACTTTGTATCATTGTGAAAGTGATATAGTAACGCATGTATCGGTACTAGTTAGCATTAGTAGATGCACAATACACGTGCAAATTAATTTCAATTTTCAAATCGACACAGACTTTAGTCTTTGATCACTAGGCCAACACTCATCGGTAAAGAAACTTAATATTTCAAGTTTTGGATGAAGATTCATATGTTCGAAAGTCGAAACCAATACTTGGGGTGGGTTAAACTGGCCAAGTCAAAAATGATACGTCGATACGATAACGATGTACATGTATTAGTGGTATATCACATGAAGGTGGAGGGTGGTCAATATGAAAGCTAAACACGGCTCTACCAAATCCTGATAGTTCTTAGCTTTTGGTGGTCCTTATCTTGTGATTTTTGATGTTAGTGTGATCTCAAGCAGAAAATGCAAGTGTCCTAGCTATTAACGAAATTGTTAGCAATAAACTAAAATTTGAAGTTCTAATAAACAAACGCAAACAATAACAAACTTTTAATGCAGACCTGTACAACAATTTTATGGTGTGGCAAGATATAATTGTAAAAATACTTTTAAAAGTTGTATAGAAAAGTTAAAACCTAACTCTCTCATTTCCTCAGCGTTTTTTGCATTTTTGTCATCCCCATCTTTCCTCTCTCTCCATTGTTCTACTATCTTTCTCTCCCTCCATTGTTGTAAATATGATAGCAGCCTAGCAAAGCTTTTTCTCACGATGCTATCTTCTACTACTCTTTTCTCTCGTCCATTTCAATCGCAACGCATAACGGTCGAGATTAAATCGCGTTTGCAGCCTAGCAAACGTTTATCCATCCTAGCTTATTTCTCTTCATGCGAATGGGTAATTATGATGGTTAGGTTAATGAGGGAATAAAGGTTGATAAGGTTAATGAAGTCTTCTCGGATAAACTAGTTGAATGCAACTACTGCTCAATGATGCGAAATGGTGAGAATGTGTTGTTTGTCGTTTGTTCGATTGATTCTGATTCACTGTATCACTGTATAAATTATTCATAAAGTAGTTTATATAATTCGAAGTAATTTATATGAGAAAGTAGTTCATAATAATTCATAAAAGTGTTTATAATCGTAAAAGTAGATCTTATATTGAGAAGATATTCATATAATTCATAAAAGTAGTTTCAATATTTCATAAAAGTAGTTCTATATATTTCATAAAAGTAGTTCATATATTCATAAAGTAGTTCATATTTTTATAAAAGTAGTTCATATATTCATAAAGTAGTTCATATTTTATAAAAGTAGTTTATATATTCGTTAAAAGTAGATCTTATATTGAGAAAAGTAGTTCATATAATTCATAAAAGTAATTCATATATTTCATAACAAGTAGTTCATATTCATAAAAGATTCAATATTCATAAAATGTTCATATATTTCTTAAAAGAGTTCATTATTTCATAAAAGTAGTTCATATTTTTCATAAAGTAGTTTATATTATTCGTAAAAGTAGATCTTATATTGAGAAAGTAATTATATATTCATAAGTAGTTCATATAATTCATAAAATTAATTTTATAATTCAGAAAATATTTGTGATATTTTATAAAAGTTGTTCATTATATTATAAAATAGTTCATATATTTTATAAAAGTAGTTCATATATTCAGAAAAGTAGTTTTTATAATTCGTTAAAGTAAAAGTGATTGTGATATTTTTTATTCGAGTATCTATATTTCCAAAGTAGTTCATTAATTCAGAAGAAGTGTTCTTAGAAATTAAAATATTGTTGATATTCGTAAATAGTCTTCTTATATTTCGTAAAAGTAGTAGTTCTTATAATTTAGAAAAGTAATGTGATATTTCGTAAAAGTAGTTCTTATATTTGTAAAGTAGTTTTCTTTTTCGTTTCATTGTTTTCTTGTTTTCATTTTTTTTGAAATTTTTCTGTACAGATTGCTGCATATTGAAGAAGGAGAGAGAATCGAAGATTGAGAAAAGGCAGATTGCGGCAGATTACTTTTTAGGAAAAATGTTAGGTTTTGTTGTGGCCTCTTTTTGTTGCTTTTGTACTATTTAGTTTTTTTAAAAATGTATGGATTGCCAGCACAGCCAATTTTATGGTGTGCGCTGGTTACACACAACGAACTGAAACAATAATACTTCCTCCGTAACTCATTGTTGCATCACTTTCTTTAAACGGAAATTCCACATTAAATGCATCACTTGGTTTTTTTGTTTTTGGAGTGGGAACAGTATTCTCTCTTTTATGTGGGATTACATTAAATTACTATTTTTTTCTACGTTACTTTATTAAAATATTTATTAATATACATACTTTAATCATTTTTCTCATCTTTTTTTGACCTCCACCTACACCTATCACTCTTCAATTTTGCCTCAAAAACCGTAAAAATGCAAGTGATGCAACTATGAGTTACAGAGGAAGTAAGCAAGTCATGCACAATCTATTCAGAGTTTAATTTCGCTGTAAATGGGCAATTGTTGAAGACAACGCAATTTATATGATTAGACGGTGTCCTAATCTTGCTAAATTTGCTGCTTAAAATCACCAGAATTCAATTTAATGTAACAGCAAGATATAGCAGTTTTGTGTAAGTCTTAAGTATCAGAAAAGATACGTAACAAACGTTTTCTATACATTCAGATCAATGAACCTCGATTGGACTTCGTAGGGTGTTACTCCTATCCGTTCTCTCCCTGTTCTAACACCGTCGCATGAACTTCTTATTCGCAGTACTAATATCATGTTGCAGTGAATTGTAGTAGATGGGCTACCTTAACATTTGTATATCATGTTGTTTAAATAAGAAAGCATTGCTCTAAAAAAAAATATATACTTACAGTATATCTACTACCATCTGTATAACGCGTGCTATATTTTACTCTCCTCGATCATATTAACTGCAATGATTGACATAAAATAGAGAAAAATGTCCGATCGTTGTAGTTAATACAATACGGAAGTAACTTGTTACAGTGTTACAGATCATATGAGCTCATGTTTGCAGACTGTAACAACTGAACCTGTGTGAAGCCATAAGCATACATTTTATGGCAAATAAACAGTCGTTCACTTCGTGTTGATTAACTTCCTTCATTGCAGCAATTTAGAATGGGTTTCAAAAAACTTTAAATTACTTGAACTAACTCATATACAAAACTAACAATATTTGTCAAATTACATTTTAAAAGAATAAGTCAGCAGCATACACTCTAATATTACACAATATATACACTTCAATAATACAGTAATTTTAGAAATGAATTAGTGAAGAAAAAGAAGCAATATAAAGATACATGAAGCAAATACTACTTGCAAGAAATGCGCTAAAAGACATTGGAATTCAACATTTAGCTGCAGACAATATTGTCACCCTAGAGTAAGGTAAAGCATCAAAAGCTCGTCTGTAAGTTATTTGCAGATCCTCTCATACTTCAGTTCAGAAATTACTACCAACAGTTGACAAAAATTGGAAAGAAACTTCATGATGAACTAGCGAGGAGAGCTCATCTCAAWAATCAGATCCTTCTCAAAATTTAATTGGCGAGATTGGTTTGGGTCTAGGTAGGTCGGCTGAATATTAGGGTGCCATTGGTCACTAAGCAAACCAAGGTTCCCAATGTTGCCTTGATTAGACTGAGGGTGCTTCACCTGTTTCTTCAATCCTTCTAACTCCCGTGCAACATCCATCATGGATGGGCGATCTTCTCCTTTTACACTAAGGCATTGCTCAATAAGTTTTGCGATGGTGATAAGCTGCTCCTCGGATGCTTCCTTCATGAGTTGAGGCTCAAGAATATCAAAGAACTGATTGCTTTTTAAAGAACTAATGAAATGCATCGCCAAGTTTCTATCTTCAAGTCCAGTCTCCCKTAAAATTGGTTTTCTCCTCGTTAATAGTTCAACAAGAACCACTCCAAAACTGTAGACATCACTCTTCTCGGACAGATGGCTAGTCAAAAAGTACTCTGGATCAAGATACCCAAAAGTTCCTTGAACAAGGGTGGTAACTTGAGTTTGATCAATGGGAACTAGTCTTGAGACTCCYAAATCTGCTATTTTTGCTGTGAAGTTACCATCCAAAAGAATGTTGGATGACTTGATATCTCTATGTATGATAGGAATCGAGGCAGCTGAGTGAAGATAAGCGATTGCATTAGCAGCCTCAGTTGCAATTCGTAGACAAWWTTCCCATGACATCCAATGCACACTATCATTATGTATGTGTTCGAAGAGATTTCCATTAGGGACAAATTCATACACCAACAAGGGAACTTCACTCTCCAAGCAACATCCTAAGAGTTTTACCACATTTCTGTGGTTGGTCTGACTAAGGATAACCAGCTCATTAATGAATTGCTCAACTTGACTCTGGTCACTTACCATTGATTTTTTAATTGCCACCACTTGGTTATTTGGTAGAATCCCCTTGTACACCGTTCCAAAACCACCTTGCCCAAGAATGTTATCCTTGCTGTAATTGTTGGTAGCTTCCCTCAAATCTTGAGTAGTAAATATTTTGGTCGAATCGTTTCCACCTTGGTTCAAAGAAAGCCGTTGCTTCAACAGAAAACCACCATTTTGCTGGAAGAACTTCTCCTTCATTTTGATATGCTTTCTTTTCTTAATACAAATGTATATGCAGCTTATGTTGCCAGTCAACAGCATCAAACCAACAATTGTACCTGTATAGAACATTTTGTAGCCCATGAAACAGCCTTGTGAGCTTAACATATAAAATTAATGTTTCCAATATGAACTTAAGAGAGAGACATCCAGCACTATATCAATTCAATAAAAAAACATGAGAAAGTACAAGATTATCTATATTGGTATCCCTATCCTCTTTGAGGTGGCCTGAATCACCTGAATGAATGTTATTCCTTACTGTACCTAGTAGAACTGAAGTTAGGAACACTCACCACCAAGAAGACCCAAAAGGATTAGCCGCGTAGTCTTAGAATCAGCAGGGACATTTCTGACACAACGATAATTGTTTCCATCTTTGGTGCACCCTAGTTTGCATTGTGTGCATTCCTTCGGGACTAGATTGGACAAGAGTGATCTCGGTCATGAAATTGCAATTTGACAGCAAAGTTTTGACATTCTCAAACAATGTATATCAGGAAGTTATGATAATTTTTGCTTACCTTGACATCCATAAGGTAGATAAGGATTTCCATAAGTTCCATATGAGCAATAACAATCATAACTCTCAGGAGGCCCATCACACTTCTTGTTCCGGTCATCACCAGGCAATGTTATGTTTTGGGGAACCCATTCCAGTACAGTAGGGACTACAGAAAATTTGGAGAGACTTGGATCAACAACCTCGTCCATAATCAAAGTCATATTTAACAACATGGTACTCGTGCAATTKTTTGCACCTCTACCAAAATTAAAGATGTTTATGCGATAAAAGTCGAGTGAAGAAGGAAGATTTATGCTGCAGCATCCACGACCAGTACAACTACTCGTTACTGTATGACTTGTATCACAAGCTGTGGTACATCCTCCTAAGATTTTATTGCTTCTATCGAACAAGACGGTGCTACTCCCGCAACCCCCCACCACAAAAGCATTAAACTCCCCCGAGAACAAGTAAGGAGTTCCTCTAAGGTCYATGCTGCTTATGTTTACATCTTGGGTTCTGCAGGTTCTCTGCAYCGGAGTTTTCACAGCTATAGTGTGCTTATCCAAAGAATCTATACTTATCCGTTCCACCTCAAGGTTCAATGTATTCAAAATAAGTTTCGGAGGCTGTAGAGAAGTATGACAGGTAACTGCATATGGTAAGCTGTGGTAGCAATCTTCGCCTATTCCAAA
>SNQN01003854.1:16711-56959 GCA_008642245.1 Bassia scoparia | reverse complement strand
GATCACACCACCAGATTTTGCTGCTTGGTTAACATTATATTTGGATTATTTATCTTAGGGGGTGGAGAAGGAAATCTATGTAGATGACTTCTGGAATAATCACTTTTGGTTTTGTTAGCCGACCCCAACTTATGGATGCTCCTATATTAAATAGTATAATCTAACAATAGACCCATAGGATATCATTATTTTCTATGTTATCAAGAAATTACGTTCAATCAAAACAATTTAAGTATACCACAAGCACACTTTTATCTTGAACTTTGCTTGCAGCTCCTTTTCTATTATTTGTTCATTTAAGGATTAGAATATTAAGCGATACGTACTGGACATTCCAAAATAATTTGAATTAGTTTGAAACTGTTAAATAATTTATGGAGAAATAAGGAGTGTCAATTGAAGAATTCAAGACTTATAATTTCTTCCTTATTTTTAATATTATAGTGTTGTAGTTTATGGAGATCTTTGAGTTTTTGTGTCTCAGTGAACACTTGCTATCAGCCATCACAATGGTCGATTTTTTGGACAGACAAGAAAAGCACATCATTACAACTTTTAAGGATCCGCTTGTTTCGAAGTGTCACTGAGAAAGACTGTCAGATTTCTTGGAATAGAATTCTAGGTTTGGGAGGCTTTATTCTCATTGCAATGTGGCTTTGTGTGCATTTGTTTGTTGTATCCTTGTTTAAAGTCTTTCAGAATCATGATTGGGATTATTTGAAGCATTATGGTTGAAAGTTTTGCTAAATTGCCAATATCATACTTCCTGTCTCATATTGGTGTCACACACTTACACTTGCCCAATTTCATCGTCCCACATTAATCGTCACACTTACCTTTTGTAGGTAGTAAGTAGTAACACAACAAACAACTATTATGTATCGCATGTTCCACCTAAATTAGCGAAGTTTGTCTAAATGTAATTAATTAAATGAACAATCCCCTAACCCCCAAAATAAAATAATTTGTATCTCCACCATTGTCACTAATTCGCTGGGGAGGGCCCTCGAATTTCGAAATTGGTTCGCCCTTCCAATTCGCGGGTCGATCGCGAACCCAAATCGGAGCAAAAAAGCGAACTGGTTCGAGAATAGACAACAACCCAAACCCTAGAGATGCAATTGCTTTTGAAAACGACGAAATTAGTACAAATATATCGGCTTTGATTCGCCTTGTGGAGGACTCGAACGCTGATTCTGAGACGCTTGGTAATTTTTCTGGTGCCAAGGGTTGCTGCGTGGCTATGGTTGCT
Organism: Bassia scoparia; assembly: GCA_008642245.1. Taxonomy (NCBI): domain Eukaryota; kingdom Viridiplantae; phylum Streptophyta; class Magnoliopsida; order Caryophyllales; family Amaranthaceae; genus Bassia; species Bassia scoparia. The sequence goes on along the minus strand of SNQN01003854.1, from coordinate 55,707 downwards.
GCAGGGTTGTTGGATCTCTGTTTCCCTTTTTTTCTTTCTTGCGATATTGGGGTTGGGGAATGGGAAGTTAATTAAAAAAAAAAACAGAAAGCACCGTAAGACTACTAGACTAGAGTAAAAATTGGGGAAAAGTAGCAATAAGAGGAATAAAGTGGGACTTTTGACTTTCTCTCTATTTTTCTTTTTTGTTTTTAGTTGTATCCTCTTTAACTCTAATTAATTTTTCAGTTTTACTTGTATTTTTTTAACTGACAGCTTTTATTTTTTATTTTTAATTATTGTGACCAATGTATTTCACTATTTTTGCCTTTTTTATCTCTTTTTTCCCTTCTTTTTATTTATAAAAAAATATATGTCTTTTTCTTAAATGTGGCAGTTTCTGACTGTGCACGGAAAAGCCAGGCCACGGTGTCTCTAAAAATACTGGCTTAGCGTCAAACGATCCACGTGGCAAACGCCACCGTTATACATATCCAGAACCAAACGGTACGGGAGAACCGACGTTTCTACGGCCAAACGGTAGTAAGGGAAGCTCGGAAACGACGGATGTGACAAGTGTCACCCATTCCAAGTGTTCCCTTGGTTTTTTGAGGGATTCCCTATTTAAATACCCCCAAAAACCAAGGAAAAACACACAATTCTCATAGCATTTATTGCAAGAACTCCCAACTACTTTCTCTCTCATAGCTTGGCACTTTTAATTCCCATCCATACTTACTTAAGCATCGGGAGGGGAGAAATCCAAATAGATTATTCTCCTTTTGCAGGTGCCAAGGCGCCTTAGGATTTCTCAGCCAGGAGGTGAAGAACGGCGAAAGAACAAGCTTACGTGGCAATTAGTAGGTCAGCGCTCCGTGGAGTAGCAGGACGGGAAGCCTCACTTCTCAAACCCAGAAGCTAGGAATATTGTAGCCAGTGCCAACACACAATCTCATAGCATTTATTGCAAGACTCCCAAACTACTTTCTCTCTCTAGCTTGGCACTTTTATTCCCAATTTACTCCATACTTTACTTAAGCATCGGAAGGGGGAGATAATCCAATAGGAATTTATTCTCCTTGTGCCAGAGCGCTTAGATTTCTCAGCCAGGAGGTGAAGAACGGCGAGAACCAAGCTTACGTGCAATAGTAGGTCAGCTTCTCCCGAAGTAGGGGTAGCATCGACGGGAAGCCTCCACCCTTCTCTCAACCCAGAAGCTAGGGAAATATGTAGCCAGGCCAGGTCATGGACATTTTACTGCTAAACATTTGGCGCCGTCTGTGGAGGGCTTATCAGGAAATGGCTTCAGGAGATGATCCAAGACACCACGCTAGGCGATCACACCACCTTCCTCTTGAGAAGGAGGAGTAACCCTCATGGCGAAGACACTCGGCTGACCAGTCCACTTTCCAAGTGGCCTGAGGACAACCTTCGACCTGTCGCTGCAGACTTGGACGGTAGTATGTTTCGCTATGCACTCTTAAGGCAAGAAATTTCGAAAGTACAGACGAATTGACTCCGTTTCTGCCACAGGAGGAAACTTAAGAGTAGATTTAGACGCTCTCCAAGGGGATGGCTCGACGAAAGCTCAGCGGGCCTGGCAAGTCTAAGGTGACGGGCAGTGAAGCTCCTGCCAAGTCTCAAGCAGAGGAGTACAACACTTCCTATATCTCCAAAGCTCCGGGACCATCAAGGTCAAAAACCCCAACGCCGCTAGCAAGCACGTTTCAAACGGAACAATGTTCCCTTGGAACGAGGAAGAAAAATGGGCCAGGCTAGAGATTCGTTGACACTCCAAAGCCTGCCAAGGACAACAACAACTGCCACCAGGGCAACATCTTGCAGGGTGGCCCATATTGGTTTGATGAAGCTATGGAAGATGACGTCTCCTCCCATGAACAACCAGAGGACGTCAGGGGATCTCATGAAGGAGGAAGCGAAGACCGCGAAGCTCTTCCATGGACGCCAGGAAGATTATTGAGAACAAAAGAGAGAAGGGAACCAGGATGCCAGCTGATCCTGGACAAGAAAAGAAAAGGACCGATAAGGCTTTAAAACAAGCGTCGTATGACAGGAACGCTCTTGATGGTTCCACGCCAATATGTTACGGAACCCTTCCACCGTTCTCTCCGAACACATGGTCCAGCCCTCAGTTACATCTGGCCAGGCGACTCCTGCCTCGGTCGCCAGGAGCCTGAGGTAAGATAGCCACCAACGTGCGGAGACGGTGTCACCAAAGCGGTGCTCCCGGATAGGTCATGGGCAAAACGTCCCATGGAGTGCGAGGGGAATGCAAGCGCTTTCCCTCACTGACAAGAACCCCTTCTTCCCATCTTAATCTCATGGCCACACAATCCCAAGATCAAGTTTCTCCATCTTTGATGCTACGATGAACCACTGACCCAGAGATGATCACCTGGCCATGTTCATAAGCATCTGATGCGACCACCAGGCCGACGATGCAACCTGGTGTAAATACTTTCCAGTCACTCTTAAGGGCTGGCGAGAGAGTGGTTCAGCGGCCTGCCAACGGGTTCAATTCACAACTTCAATGAGTTGGCTGTTCTTTTCCACTCACCATTTTCATTGCACCATCGCCAGAGCAGAAAAGCATTCCTGCACCTTGGGGAGAATCCAGCAGCGGGCCCAATGAAGTTTGAGGAGCTATGTGAAGCGCTTCAACAATGAGGACCCTGCAAATCCAGACCTGCCAACAGGGGTGATCCTGGCACTTTTACAGAGGCCTGGACGAGGATAGCCCATTCAGTTTCACTATGGTCAGACAACGGGTCAGCGACTAGAATTGAAATGATGCGAAGGCTGAAGCATGGATCTCACGCTGAAGAGTCTGTACGTCAAGAAGGCCAAAGGAAAATGTAACTCCCCCTCCTCAAAACATCAAAGCAACCAGGCACACCGCAGTGGGTGGGTCTGACAAAAAAGAGGTCTGGGACCTGGGAACATAGAGGAGGAGGGAACCTCCCAAAAAGGGCTGCCAGGAAGAAGAGAAATTCAGCTACCACTCCTACAGTTTGAATACACCAAAAGATCTCTTCCAGGTTTATTAAGGAGGTGAGTCGAGATGTCCAGATCGACGACCCCCCACCAATTTTTAAACTGAAGAGGACAAGAGGGACAAGGTGCCAAATATTTTAAATTATCATAAAGAGCCTGGACAGGTCACCGGATGATGGCTACACCTTGCAAACGCTACCATGATCGTGCCTGGCCACGCCTACCAGTTGTATAGACTGTGATTTAGTTTGGTGGACATAGGGTAAAGAAGCACTTAATTAAAAGATTTCTGAAGAGAAATCTCCTTCGTTACGGATGAGGGTTTGCCTTGCCAATGAGGAGCAGTTCTGACTCTTTGGTGCAGTATGCGATCCACAAGCGATTGCTACCGGATGGTGATTCGCTTGCAGTGGCAACATGCAGGGGTCACATAGACTATGTCAGAACTCCTCAAACAAGTCATATATTGACCTGTATGATGTGTGATGTGAGTGACAAGGAAGCGAAGGGGAAGAGGATTCCCAGATGTACTCAGTCTGGCGTTTGGGAGGATCGTGGGGAGTAAAGCACCCCTTCATGATGACCCTCTCGTGGTCGAAATGAAAGTGGCGGATGCATAAACGTCGTCCGCCGCTTTTTGACACGGGAAGCTCCTCAGACATCATTAAGTTTTTGAGTGCCTCCAGAAGCTCAAATACAATGATGATGATTTGGTTTTACCAGTGCCATATCCCACTTATAGGATTTGGTTGGGGTCCTTTTTTGGGTATACATTCAGCCGAGTGGGTAGTTACTCTAACCCTCCGCCTTGGGGAAAACGTTTGTAGGCAATCTTTGCGAAGTCAAGTTTCCTGTGTGTGTCAAATAGAACATGACGGCCTTACAACGTGATTCTTGCAGGCCAGACGCTCAACGGCCACAAGTCAGTGGGTGGTCACCATTGATTGTTGTGGAGTTTTCGCTGGGATTCAGCTGTACGTGAGTGGGCTGAAGGGTTTTGGTCCAAGAATATATGGAGATCAGCAAGTAGCTCGAGAGTGCTATTCTGACCAACTGTCAAGCCACTTGCTGGGGTGAGGCAAAACGGATAACGAGTGTGCTCTAAGTAAACTGTCGACAGAACAATAAGGTAAGTGCTCCAGAAAAGTGAAGGTCTGGCGAGGGTTAATTGATGGTCCATGGAACCCACCAGAGATGATGGCTCATCCTATTGATTGATGGTTTGTTTAGTTCGCCTCTATCTCGTTCGAGGCTCGGTAGCCAGGCAGGTTAAGTAAGGATGTTTTGAGCTAAAACCCTACCCTCTCCAGGAAGAACAAGTTAATAGTAGGAGACCTTTGGTTATGCTCATGACCAGCTGGGGCAAGCGAGTAAAGGACTTGCTGAGGGGAAATATAAGGATGTTTTGCAGTGTCTCAGCAGAGGAGATCCAGGGTTGGATACCGAAAAGATCGGCCCAAACATAGCCTGGATGTTGACCCTACTTGCCAAGCCGAGTAAAAAGCTATAAAGAAGAGATAACCTGGGGCCAAATAAGTCTAGGAAGTCAATAATGCGCAGTAGTATGAGAAGAGTGCAGTATAAAAAGCTGCTAGACAGCTAATCTTGGTTTTTATTCCCGTTCTGTCTTTCTTCCAGTACCCGAGTGTAGGGTGGGCCATGCTAGCTAGTACCCTAGTTCCCAAGATTCCAATAACTGGAGACCTGATTATTGAGGAAGGTTTGTATTGTTTGTGACCACAACTAAATGAGTACTGAACTGATACAAAGGCTTGTCCAAATATGGTAATTTGGCTCTCCCTCATACCCAAACCAGTCGTACGAGTGCTAAGTTGATAAGATGCACTATGATACAGCAGGGCACGAGGCCATGACTCGTTTGATGCCTATCGTAGATTTACATTCAAAATTTCGCTCTTGAAGAGGGTGAAGACTAAGAACAAAACAGCCTTTGTTCCAACTTTGAGACAATGTAAGGAGGTTATGTTAAAATATGTTAACATAAACAGTGCAGCTCGCCTTTGGTCTGAGAAATGCCCCTTGGTCTAAACTTCCAAAGATCCGATGTAAATAGAGTCATCACATCATGACGCTAAGCAGCTTGGAAGGAATGTGGGGCGCTTACATGTGTATACTGTATATGTAGTTCCTTCTATGAAGAGCAAGAGGGAGGAAGACTGTACAAATGATCCAGGGGTAACCTGCACTAACGGCCAAACCATATTTGTAATGAATCAGTAATGGTCCGGCACTATTGTGCGATGAAATTGATCAGGAAGATGAGAGATGACTTTGTCTTTTGTGGCGCGTTTTGTCTTGGCGACATATGTCCTGGTTCTCATTCATGTAGCGATTGGCACATAAGGTGATTGAAGAATCACCTTATGATGCGCGACATCGCGTACAGCACTCAGACCTCCTCGACAATAGAGCTCAAAGCCGTCTCCTGGATACATGACAGTCGCACGGAACGTGAAGGAGGGGTCCAAGATGAATACTGCATCGGGAAGAAACAAGGCACTTCCCGTGTGGAAATGCCTGTGATGGGAATATCTCAGAGCCCGTCCCATTGCAGGAGCAGAGTTTCTCTGACGATCTTAGGCAGAGGCAGCTAAATTCTTCATTCCTCTCTAGTCAATATTCGTCATTTAAGGCAATAATAGCGAGAGTGCCAAGTTTGAAAAATGGAGCTTCAACCGGCGGACAGGCGCCAATGTAGGAGCTGCCTATCGTAAGACAGCTGAATAGGGACAGATCATCTCTCTCTCCAAGCTTAATTCGACAAAAGAGTATGGTGGTTGACGTGGCCACAATGGATCAAAGGTGGAGATAATCAACTCCTTTGTATATTGTACCACCGATCAGTGTCCAAACCGAAGCAGAACCGAACTACGCAATCTGTGGAGGTCCAAAAGGACCCAAGCAAGCCTGAAATACGCCTTTTTCCTTGAGACGGAAAAGGAGTCATTGGGAGAGCTTAATAGTCACTGGCTTACGGCCCGTGCTGGTTCGGCCGAACAGGAAGGGACACATGATGCCATTGAGCGTCAGCATTCTACCTAGTGCCGTGGTTTAGTGCCACTCCCTTATCGACTAACAGGCCCTGTGCAACTATTATGCGCCTACTAATGGCTGACTTCCTTCGAGAAGCATAATTTTTGGAGTTTACATCTAACTGTTTCGCAGCACTATCTATGTAGTATAAGCCTGAGTCAAGAATGACTACCCGCCTCTTACTTATGCTACCAGTATCGCATTAGAGCCATATGGAGAGAGTGTGTTGACGTGATGTGAACACTCCAGACTTTCTCCGACGCCAAACTCACATCATAACTAGAGCCCATTTCTGCACCTAAAGCTGGCAGTCTTCTGGCTGAACCTCAATGGATGCTAAGCCCTAACGCTCGCTGAGCAACAAGTAGGCAATAGCTCGCAGGACTCCTGAACGGGTAAACTTGAGGGAGCTCTTTGAACCACGGATAAGTCCTATAAGGCGGCAAAGCAAGACTCCTGGCGGGAATTATATTGGGAAATGACAAGGCCCTCCCTTCAAATCGAAAACTCACGTCAAACGTCAAGCCGCTCCCATAAACGAGCACATATTGGTATGGACATTATTTGTAGATGCTCTACCTCATCGTTATCACACAATAAAAGTGCAGTGTGTCTGGAGCTGCTTAGGCCATCTTGGTGTTTGTTAATCTTCAAAATAATATCGCACGGTAGAGTACTCGTCGTTCTAGAGTTGTTATGGCCATAGATGGTTATTATTGTATCTCTGTTTTTTATCAAGATTTCCCGTCCCACCATGTTACTTCAAAATACAAGCTAGCGGTCCAACCAATCTTGAAAGGCCACCGAAAGTCACTAGCTGACTAATAGCTATAGTTCAATTCTAAGAGGTGGAGCAAGTCAGCATTACTCGAATTGTGTTTTAAAATAAGCAATTTGGGTAAATTATGTTACTATGGTCGTCGGGACAACGTAAAGTAATAGAGTGCAATGTCGTAATTATCGGCATGGGATCTCTAAGGGTGGTGGTAAGTCAAGTCAAATGGCGAGTACGAAGCCCATGGCGGGATCGAGAGGTGTCTAGTGTGGTTTAAAACTCTAAATCTTTCCAACCTTGTTTGGTCTCTGGTTTGTTTTTAACCAAAATAAGTAATAATAAGAATTAAGAACCAGCTACTAAAAGAGTAGAAACAGAAAAATTGCAACTTGTGTAATTGTCCTCCATTTTTTTWWTTTTTATTTTTATGTGWCACTTTTGATGTGCACAAACTCCTAGGCAAAATAAGGCAATATCATTAGATTAGAATAAGAGATTAGAGTAAGAAATTAAGGAGAATGGGCCTTAATTAAACGACACCACCAAGCAGCCACCAAGTGACCAAACTCTACCACCCAAACTACAACCCACCACTACGAACCACACCCTCTCACACATCCACCACCACAACACCCTCTCACACAACCACAATCACCTACAACCTATTACCATGAACAACCCCACCACAACACCCTATCACGAACCAAGACCACCTTTAGCGACAATTGATTGCCAAAACAATCAAACCCCGATCCCAAATTATCGATTTGAACCCAGCGAAAGTGGATCTCAGCAAATACGAACCCATTGAACTACACCATCACAAATCCTATAACTCTACCAATTGAACCACCACGGACTATCGACAGAAAATCACCAACTCACCACGAAAATAGAAATCCAAGAAGAAAAAAACAAAAACCACCAGTCCACCACGAGCCCAGAAGAAATAAAAGAACTAAAACAAAGTATAAAAATGATGCGGATTTAATTTGGGGATAGAGGAAGAGGAATGAGATGCAAATGGTAGTGAAACGATTTGGGAGGCACAACCGCATGGGCAGTGCTATGGTCAGAGAGACTCGACGGTCTGAGTAGCAAGGTGATATGGTCCAGTCCGCATGGTAATTTGGGCGGGGAGGTGGTGCTGCTGGTGCTGCGGTCTAGGGTGAAAGGAGTGGGTGTTGATGGTGGTGGGTAATGTTGGATTATTTAATGGGTTGGGGATATTAATCAGTATGGGAAGGTAATAATATTTGATTAGTTAAATTAGATTTAAATGTCTAAATAAGGGTATACCAGTAAATTCATAGATAAAAAGTTATTATATTAGGAAAAGGAAAAAAAAGGGTTAAAATTATTGCAAAACACACCCAAAAATAAAAATGGTCGCAACTAAAAAAACAGAGCCAAGTATAAATTTATCAATATCACGATGACAAATGATAGACAAACACTTACACGGACAATGTCGCCAACCTGCAACCTTTTCCAAGGAATTCTTTCCCACTTCTGTCCTTGTAGTACATCCACAAGGGAATTGTTGATTGACATATCATTCTGAAACCGCTTCTGTTGAAATTAACCCAGTAAATAATCAAAGAAAATCAAACACTATTATAGCCCCAGAATGTAGTTTAAATCTAATATTTCTATCTAGGAAACCAAAATAACTTTCTTCCTTGAAGTTTAAAGGAAAAAGAAAACCACCATAATAGAAATCCATTTGCTGAAGCAAGAGTACAAATTTTCTTTATTTTTTGTGAATAACTAAAATGAAAAACTCACCCCAATCTTCAAATTGCTCTTTTACAAGACGAAAAATGATGAGACACAATATACTTAAAGGAGTATATTTTTATTGGCTCACGGGACCTGCATATAACAAGAACACGAGATTCATCACATTCCCAAATTTAATAGATTTTGCAAGTACTTAAACATATATTTGATTGGACAGCACAATGACATGAGCATGGAGGCATGATTAATGAAACTACAGAGCACAATACCAAGAGGTAAAAACCAGAGCCCTCAATTGAAAAATGACCCAAAGCACAAAGCAGGATCAAGAATTAACAAAAACACGAAACTAAGTGCTTGACAATCAATTGGTTGGAAGATACAATTCATGTTTTTTTTTTTTTTTTTTGCGGGGGGGGGGGGAGGGGGGGGGGCGGAACTATGAGCTTATAGCAACATTTATCTTAGTGACGCTTGAAGAGAACTAGAGCGTTGTATAGGAGCCTTATAATTACAATATCGCTTAAATACAAAACTACATAAAACCATTTGCACTAAAACTGAAATTGCCCGTTGAACACAGCTGGAGACTTGCAAAAAAACATCTACTAAAAGTGAGAGTGCATGCTTTTCCCAGAAACACTAACTCATCTAGCCGTGCCATGATAAAATGAGATATTGAAAGAAGTACAATTGGCCACCCGTCTGAACTGCCAATGCATCATAAGCCACTTCACGCTAGTCAGTTATATAATAAAAAACGCCTGCAGAAAACTTCACAATGCTACACAAATATTGAAAACCATTCTCAGTCACCTAAAGAAAAAAAGAGTTTATAACCTTTCAAAAACCAACTCCCCTTAGGCAGAAAAACTAAAGGACGTTGCTATTTGTGTGGTTGAACACAAGAATTACCCTGAATCAAAAACCAATCACTTGTCAAAGCAATTTCTTCACCGAACAGCGAAGTTGACAAAGCAAACAAGTGACAAACCTGAAATTCAAATAATATAACTCATATAAACCAGCGGTGCAGTAAGAACAATACTTTATATTCGCACAAATTACCTCTTTGCAACAACTCGACAAAGAGGACATTATACCTAACCTCTCCTCCAATTCATCTCACTATTTCACTATAGACACCTTGCATGAACCTAACCATTGATATATTCTGGAGATATATTGAACAATTAACAAAAAATACTGATGATATAAGAGCATTAAATGAAAAAAATAACACTAATTTTCAATAGATAAACATAAACACTCTTGACATTTGTGAATAGCCATGGCCTCATTGGAGTTGAAGACTTGAAGTGCAAACTAAAACAAGTCTTGCAGTGTCATATGATTTATTTTATCAACTATTTTAAATTAAAATAATTTGATCTTGTTGCAATATATTTTGTTAGCTCAGAAATAGTCACTCAACTAATAATACCAGTCCAAGCTCCATACATTAAACATTACAGTTAGGTATTAGCATTAAACTATTTAAAATGATTAATGGTAACAGTTCATGTTAATAATTTCAAATATCTGTGAAACGATAAGCCAAAATTCAAAATAGACAAAACGTTTGATGGAATTGGCCAAAAAATGTAGGGGCTAAATGCAGGAACAATCACCACACAACTTAAGATGGTAGCTATGTTTTCCATTTGACCACACAAATAAAGCCAAAACCTAATAGCACCCACTATCAATAAAAACCAACTTATAGTTCAGAAACCCAAATGGGTCAAAAAAACCAATGAAAAAAACTACTAACACTACAAATCACCAAAAAATTATTTCATTCATTTCAATATAGGCTTTTTTTGCTCACTAAACTACCTACCAAAATATTATATGAATCATATTATGAGACAAAGGATTAATTTACGGTCAGGTACTTCACAATAATTAATACTAGCAGAATTGTAGAAGTTCTAGAGTTTAGTAAGATTAAATCTAAATAAATTGAGAAAGATGGTCAGAAAATTTATTGATGAGAAAAATCATTAATATTTAATTTGTAAAATATTTTTGTGTTTGTAACATTGTAACTACTCAAATAGTTGAATTACATGAATTAATTTTGCATAAATAAAAACTCAAAAACAATTCTCTTTTTTCAGCCTCACTAAACTACCCCTTCTCCCTGGCTACTATCACACACTCAATTACCATCATTCATACCCACTGCCATGCCCACGTGACCAGTAAATACATAAATATTCTATATAACCTTTACTTTAACGATAACAATTCAAGATTCACACTCGTTGGATGTTAGAATATACAAGGAAACCTAAAAAAGGTAATCAGCAAATTTCTGAACCTATCTTCCTTTTCAGTAGGCAAGACAACCAAAAGTATCATTTTTAATATACTTCTCAATCCTTTAAAAAGAGTAAAATCCCACAAAGATGAATGAATTAAACCCAATCAGACGAACGCAATGAAATTAATTAAAAATCTAAATTCCTGATCTATATGTTAAATTCAAAAATAGGAAATTCTTGGTTATAAATATCAGACACAAAAAAACTAAAGAGTAATTAAGATGGAGGTTAAATTATAAGTCTTTTTAATCAGCATTAGTTCAAAGAAGAAAAAACCGTGTACAATATTTCGAAAATAATCACATGTATCACGTGCATATATGGCTAGTTATACCTGGCATAAACAAACCACGACCCGATTTTACCTGGAAACCGACCCGGAAAAGCTGGGTCATGAAACAAGAAGATTTAGGACCCGACAAACCCGGTATTGAACGCAAAACCCGTTAACTGTTTTAGAAATGCTGACCGACCTACCGTTACGAAACCTGACACCGAACCGAGATGACCATTTATCTAGTTAATTAATTATAAATGTGTTAATTATGTACAAATCCAAAATATAGTCCAATTAATAAATGTAATATTGAAAAGATTCACTTGTGCAATAACAAAAAGAAGCAAAAGGTGTAGTTCGATAAAAGTCATTACTAATTTGAATATATCAAATTATACATTCTTTACCTTTGAATCCTAACCATCTTTTGCAAGAACATAAATCATAAAATTAGATTCAGACCCAATATATGGTTTAATGAATAATTTCTACTTAGTTTAGTACATTAACATTTCTAAGTCCAAAAAAAAACCTTAATCAACTTGATCTAATTTTTGCGAAACATCGAAAGAAAAAAACAAGCGCTAAAAAAAAAAACTTAGACTGAACCCGACCGACCTCAGTTCAACCTTAAACAAGAAGCAAACACTCCTTGCGGTCACCATGAACAAGAATTCGAGACCCGTACCGAAAAACAAAGAACACAACCGACCTTAAATGTCCAAAACGACACCTTGCAGCCGCACCAAAGATACCGATAACCTGAAAAACGCGAACACGAAAACCACCTAATTCTTCCACCACGGTTATACAATCGGCCCATAATGCTTCCCTAAAAAGAGCCACTCTGGGGCAAGGTACGATCTTTCTCACAACCCTAAAGTACCCACATCAATTATCTAGAAACCCTTCCCTAATAAAAATCGACATTCCTTGCTACTAACAACCTTACATAAATTCATAATTCAGCAAGAGTCAGAGGCCAAAGTCTTGCTTAATGGCTTTTCTAAAAGATCGTTGCTAACTTGCTATCACTCACTCTACAGTGATACCTCCAAAGAAGCCATTCCTTGCTGATCAAGCAGAAAGCATTAAATTAGAGTGAGTATACCCTACTGATAGAATCAAATGTAAACTATTTGAGCTCTATTCCTTCAACTTTTGTATGCAACGGGAGTTCGGAACTCTAGTTCCATATAGGAGCCCTTAGATAGGTACCCTCATAGTAATTGCATGTTATTAAAGTATTGATCATTATGGAATAAGGAATTTAGAATAATTAACCCGCAAAACTTCATTTCTASTAGTCCAACATCTCTTAGTGAACACAGCAAAACTTAATACTCAATTTGGGTCACTAAACTATCATCAACCCATAAAAAATCGGCAGAAGGTTTCTTCAAATGAGCAACCGGAAAGAAGCGAAACTAAAAACCCCAATCCATTCACAGACTTGAAGAAGCATCAAATGGAACGAGAGCTCACCAAAAGATGCTCAACATCAAGCAATAAATCAAGTGGCACATAATTACATAACAACACGACCAAACCATAGTTCACAAAAATATTAAAAAGGTATAACCAGCAAAATTCCAGATTAACAATCGACTGTTCATTCATAAAGCCTCATCATTGCAATAACAAAATTTTTAAAGGAAATTCTGAAAAAATCATTCAACATCCATTCTCAACCAGCTCAAGAAGAGCTCAAAACATCAAATTCATTCAAATTCCTCAAAAACTTGTACTATTCAACCAAACAGAATACAGAAATTAGAAATGTCATACGAACGAAGCATACAAATCAAAATTAAGATTAAAACTTATAAATTCGAAACACAAAACCCTGAATCTTGGTGAGTGCATTAGGCGTTCCGATTTCATTTGCAAATTAGATGTGCGATGAGAAGGAGCTTTGATGGATGAACCACGACGCAAGATCGCACGTTCGAGGCGAAGAAGAGCGATCCATCGTCGACGAATTCCTACTCATTCCCGATCTCATCGCGGACGATTGAACCCTTATCCCACAGTCGTCATCTCTCTCCTCTGCAACACCTACCAACCTAATTTTCACTAATATTCCAAAAAGTAGAGGCGGAAATTTTAATTGGGAGAAGAAGACGAAGCTATTAATCTCGCGGAAGAAGATGAGAAAACATGAGATATCACAATCATGTTCTGAATTTCTTCGATTGAATGCCTGAAAAACGATGATGAATGAATGAATGAATGTGTGATGTGAGATATGGAAATTGAAGGTTTGGCATATTCAAGATCGAAGAAGTAAGAATAACTTCCTTTTTTGATTTTTTTAAAACATGATAATAATATTCTGGTTTTTCTTAATATGATGAAATAAATCCTTTGAATTTCAGGTCTTTCGTTGAATTTATTATTTATTTATTTTTAAAAACTAACTGCGTTTGTCAAATAATGTTTTTCTATTGTTGACTGCGATCATCTAGTGCGTGAGATACATCTCTCATTTTTTAAAAAAAAATAAAGAAAAAATGGTTTTTTCAAATTTATTTCAAATTTTCATGATTCAAGGGTTTAGTTTGCTCTCCACCTGTAGAGTGTAGAAGGGTGATTTCAGTAATTTTCGATGTTTATTTCTACATAATTTTTTAAAACAAAAAATAAAATAAATATTCTCGGTGATGAGCTCTTTGCAATAATGAATTAATGTTTTTTTTGACAAGATAAATAAATTTGATGAGGGCCTTGATACGTATATTCATCGTGAAACACCTTGAAAACGAGCTTTACTATCCATCCTATACGTCTAGAAATTAGAATCCAGTTTTCTTTTGATCATTCAATCTCAAGGAGAAACTGATTAGCATTACAAACACTCAAATGCAAGTAATAGCCCTACACTCACCAAATGATCTCTGAAGATTTCACCGGGCGTGTTCGGCAATGATAGCGTTGGAAGTAACTTTTAGCGGTATAAGTAGCGGGTAGCTTAAAGCTAGTAAGCAGCGTTGGAAATAGCGGGTGGCGACGAAATAATAAATTGTCATATGAGTGTCGCAGAAGTTCGTGTGTATTTATAATAGAAGAAAATAATTACTAAGTAGCTTTTTATCCTAACTTAAAAGCTAAAAGCTAAAACGCTACTCCTACTAACGTTTGAAAAAGGTAGCGTTTAACGCAAAGCATACTCAAAACGCTACCTTGTTAGACAACAATAATAAAATTAACCAAGTAGCTTTTTAATTTAGTCAGAACGCTAAAAGCTACCTAAAAAAGCTACGCCGAACAACCCACCATGACGCTCGCCTACCTTGGGCCTTGGCTACCCTTCCCGACAACCATCAGTGTTGAGAGCTAATACCCCATTAGTGAATTGCAACCACGAAACTAAAACCTTGGCTTCTCTTGTCGAAAAGAGTTTTCTTTTTTTTAAATGTTTTTTAGCTCAATTCACATCAGCATTTAATTTGTTAAAAATAAATTCACACAATTAGAGCATGTGTACAAAAATACGCTAAAGGCCAATGAGGCAATACTTATGACTAAACAACTAATCACCGCATTTGATTAAAAACATAGAATATATAATTCTTAATGATAAAGTAATACATCCTCTCTTTTTTTTTTTCTTTTTTACTCATAGAATTGTGTAATTAGAAAGATATTTGGCAGCACATAGAATTGATTTCCAATTCAATCAAAGTTAGTCAACTAAAGCTTTCATATATAGAAAGAAGTACGAATAAAAAATACTAACGTGTCAATTTATGAATTCACCATTTAAATTATAACCCAGTAGAACGTGCATTCAAAATTCATGTCGTGGAATGCATTCGATCAAAAGAGTTGGTTATTGGTGTGTAATTAAAAGTTTACAATTACTTAAAAACTACCACAATTATTTTGTGGAATTGATGACACTTGACAGAATAAGATGGGAGAATGGAAGGAGTGCTGGAGTTGCATCACTCCATGCATGATAGAGCCCATGTCAAAGCTTTGTGTGTTTATTTAATAATTTGGTTGGTTTAATTGTTGAACCATAAATCAAACACAAGGTGGCGCCTTTATATACAAGTATTTTGGTCGCTTTCAATTGCGAAAGTATTATAGCCACTAATTATAATAATAAGAAAATGATATAAATAGCTTTTAAGACTGCATATACTATAACACATTAACTGCATAGATTGACGTTTTTCTTTTCTACTTTTATGTCAAATCGTTTTAGTTAATGGGTTACGAAAGAAGTATCAATTAGCAAAAAATCAAATATAAGCTATTCACACAATTCTAAAACTCATATCAAAAGTATATTGGAATTATTTGAAAGCCGCAACAAAAGCTTAGTCCGAGCTATGCCAACTGAAGCTTGAGCACAAGCAAAAGTGTAAGAAACTATGAGGCTCGACCCTTTATCCAATTCAAAATCAGCAGCCCGAATACATGACTTAGCTGCTGAATCAAGTATTTATTTGAAGTTTAGCTCGAGAGCTGAGTTTCAGCTAATCTAAGCTCAAGAATAAGCTAGGCTAATCATCACTTCTTGCGTCGTCACTAGCAATCAAAAAATCCCAAAAAACCCTGAGGTATGACAGAGATCACAACAAGAGATCAGTAAATCAAGAAACAATTCAGTCCATCTTCGGCGGCTAGGCTAAGTCCTAAATTACATGTGCTTCGAGAGGCAACGAACAAGCATGTAGCCAAAATGATTACTAAATAAAGAAGGGCAAGTGAAAATTCAATTGAAGTATTCTTACAAACACAGAGTACACTTCACTTGATTTAGTAACCGAAGCAAGGTCTCTCTTGATATTAACTGGTAGTATAATACTTGTATTACAGTCACCCAAGGAGTATAAACTAGACCTAGCTAAATTGGATCTTATTTTCTCCTGAAGAGATAAACAATGAGCATTTGTCACGTTTGTCTATCAAACCCACCACCGAGCTGCATGTGCAACCATTCTGGTGATGAACCACGTCCATATTGATCTCGCGGTGCTTGTGAGCCATACTCCATTCCAGAATTATCAAAAGCTTGTTGACCAAACTGAAAAGCCAATTCAAGGTTGCAAAACTAAGAAAACAAATGAATGACAATGCTTTTTCATGTTAGAAAACAAATTTGTTCATTTAAAAATCTAAAGACAGGCAGCATGAAACCTAATTTGTACTCCGTACTAAACAAGCATGTATTATTTCCGTGTTATAGAACAATTTACCTATGAGGCTATGAGTATCAGGAATAACCTTCTAAATTATCCATGGAATAGAGCATGTGTAATTAATTCTCCGGTCCCACTTTCAAATACAGTAGTAAGAAGCATAGAGGGAGAGGAAAAGGAATAAGTAAGAATATAGACAGACAATACAATGATCTCAAAGTCATAAAATACTCGAACTTCCTATACCTTAGCCCTAAAATTAACTTTAAATTAGCTGTAATTTGACGAAACAATCACAAAGTGCTTAAGTTCAAACGGCTATCTTTATCAAGAAAGTGCTTCAGCAAAGTATCTACAACTACAATCATATCAGGCCACTGGGTAAAAAATTCCATATATATGCAGAATAATCGTCAGTTTGTATTATGTTGGTTAAATATCATTTTCTAAGATAGCTTGTTTCTCAATATTCTCCRGTTGCAAAAATGAKAAAAATTCTAGGATGAAAAYTGAAGCTTGGAACTTGATTGTCATATTCCTAATTTCCTTCAAATCATGCACAGCCTTACTGGAAATACCAATTATTTTCTGAAGCCAATGCCATATCCAACTGTGAGGAGTGAGGACTAYGGAACAACTTCCAAAGTAATGTACTAATGTGCTAATGTTATATGTATCGCATATGATGGAAACAGAGGAATGAAAAGGATCCAATGACTAAAAATCCTGATGTCCCAGGTCAGATTTTGTAATTTCAGAAGTGTGTGCTTACATCTTTTGAGGGGAATCCTTCAATGCCAGGGCTGGATCTCGAATTGACTGCTTCTAGTTTCATTGAGAGAAAACTGCAAAGCAATTCAAGTTCAGGTTAAATTTTGATAAGTAGATAACAGAAAGATCATATAGCTCACAGTGCACAACCTCAACTTGACGCTGTAATGATTGGATGTAATTTAGATCTCGTCAAGTACTAGTGCCTTGCCAATGACTGCACCCCAGAGGATTGCTTAAGAAAGAGATGATAAACATCTCAGGAAAAAGTTTAAAAAGGGGAAAACGGAAACTCAATGCCACAGATATCAAAAATTTAGTAGGACTCACTGGGTCATATCAACTAATCAACATGGCAGTCAATCAATATAAATCAATCAAAAAAACTTACTAAGACCCAAGCAGATGAAGTGGACCAAAAGTACAATCAATCAAATATTTATGGCTTTATGCTAATAGAAGCAAACAATATGGCAGTACATCACCCTTTCAATGAAAACAATAAAATCTATCAGTAAGTAGGAAGGCCGTGGCAGAAATCGCCGTACCTTATTACACCCAGGGACAAGTTCTTGCAGATTCTCATCCTCTCACTGATCTTTCTCTTCTAGCCTGCCAGCAAAAGTATCTGATAAGTTATTAACTGTAGATTACAGAGTACAAGAACTTGGACTGCAAATGGGCTAATTGGAAGCAGAAAACCACAAGTGATTATTAAATTAGTTACAGTCAGCTAGAAATACCCTTTCGGCAAGGCTGTGGCTATCAGTTGCTTGACTCTCCTTGCTCGTACGTGAATATAATCCTTTGGCGGCTCCGATGCTGTCTTACTCTTTTGCTCGGTTCCCTTTCCAGAATTGGCTTCATCGCCAGCTTTCTGATTCTGATTCTCATCCCCAGATCCTGTTGATTTGATTCTTTTACTGTCGGAATCACTCTGCAAAAAGCGGGAACTTTAATATAGTCTTCCCCAAGGGACGCGTTTAAAACATGTTTGAGTGATGTGTTGGACATAAATAAGACCAAAAAAGGAACTTTATGATTCATCCAAACTTATTACACTTGCATTTAACCATGAGAAATAGGAATAATTGATTGTAATAATCCAACCTTCCACTGAAATTTAAGTAAGGCCAATTAAAAGCGAATACCCCGAAAGCTCGGATTGTTTAAAATAATTGAAGGTTGAAATATAAAAATAAATAATAAAAGGTTGCATTATTAACAATCAATTATTCCTGTGAAATAGGAGGCCTATTTTGGATAGAAGAGTCTTCAGTCTTGTCATATCAAAAGAATCTTGGCTATTACATATGACTAAGAGTGAGACTAATCCACAATCAATCTTTTTCCTTAATTAACATAACATCAACCGCAATAGTATTGAGATTCATTGCTCTTCAAATCAAAATTCTAAAACACAACCATCAAATTAAAAAATCATTGATCACATTCAACAAGTGAGTAACAATCAATCAATCAATCAATCAACCGCAGCATAAGTTCATAATTGGGGTCGGCTACATGAACTAAAAATTGATCATTCCGAGTGGTCAACAAGTGAGTACAAATTCAACTAAATACAGGAATATGATAACTATAATCACATAATCATGAAAATACAAAATAAGCTATACAAATGTTATACAAGTATGAATTTTAAAGATTCACCCAAAAAATTGAATGTAACAGCTACAAATTAGGAAATTAGCTATAAATAATTTGGAGTGTGAAATGTCATTAAATTGCAGTGAAATGTCATTAAACACCTCAAAACAAAAACAACAAATTCTGATTAAAGTTGCCAAAAACAAATGGCAATTCATTCAATTTCAGAAAAAAAAAATCACGAAATTATCTCAAACAATTAATAAAACAACAAAAAAATTAATAATGGGAAGAAAAAAAATAAATACCATGGCGTTGCAACACACCCTTGACGGCATCATCATCCACAAACATTCTCTCTCCTCTTCCTGGCAACACGCCGCTATTTCCAGAAACCTCGAGATTCGGGCCAGGGTCAACAAACCGGGCCAAATTCGGCCCGAACGGGTTCCGGCCTCCATTAATGGGAATCGGCCAGATCTCAGACAGATTAAACGACGCCGTCTCATTCCATCAGCGTCGTTTGCGGATCCATCACACTCTACAGCAGATCTCCCAAACCAATCGACATACAACAACAACAGCAGCAGCAAAATGAATTTCAATACTATATAATAAAATTAATCAATTAAATTAGTATATACAATATGATTCCAATTTGTATAATATATGATATGATAATGAATGATATTCGAAGTTCGAGTAGTAGCTTTAAGATGAAGAAGAAAGGAGTGACTTTTGAGTGAGGTATTGTGGGAGCTAAAAAAGAAATCTCGAAAWAAAGTGCCGTACTTATAAATCTGATCTCCTGCGACTGTACTTACAGTAAGCAGTCTTACTGCCTGCTTTCATAGCCGTTGGATTGGTATCTTGTGCTAGATCGTCGTCCTGGGCCCACCTTATCGACGGTCATCTGGGGATCGGACACGTATAGACTTGATGCGTTGGCAACCTTGGCAGGCATTTATTATTGAAAATTTTCAGAGGTGATCAAATCGTCGGGTCGGACTTACGGTACAATAGAATGTAGAGGTGATCAAATGACAAAATYGAGATGGACTTGTAATCTTGTATTATGTGAGTAAAAATTGCGTCTGAATCGGTTATTCTCGTGTGGATTTTGAACCAAAATTGCACTTTTGATGTTCCACGGTTATAAAAGTTATGTCTAAATTAGTTATTAAAATATCATGTCCAAATTCGTTATAATAGTTTGGATTTTGCATCCTAATGCGGATTAACGGGGTTAAATTTGGTCTCTAAATTAGTTGTTGTCGTGGTTTTTTCCTTTATCGTTGTTCAACGCCTCAAAAATTTACAGACGGGACAAATCGGGCTAGCGAGCAAAACTAATGATGATCACCCCATTAATTGTTGCATACTTGGTACTTGTATAGTTGTATGGATCTTGCTTAAGAGGGGATGAACGTTTGAAATATATACGAAGTATATCAAAATCATGTGTTAATTATTAGTATAATCTGTGTAGGACAACATTGATCGGCTTTTTTTTTTTTAAGAAGTGAAGTAGACGGTGAAAGGATGACTAGGACAGTCTTCTTTCAAAAATGTAACCTAATGGATCAAATTCTGGTATTGTTTTACTTATTGTTTTTGGTGGGCTGAGAGTATAATAATTGAAAGGTACAATTTAAAGTGGATTGTTTGGTTAGGCAATTGAGGGAGCTGGATTGCCTWGATTGCGTGCTCCTATTCCTCGTCCTTTTTCCCGTAATTAGGTGATAATGATGGTTTAATTAAGGGTGATTTAGATTAGATCGTGGGAATGATTAGTGTTTGATATTTGTGATAAAGATGAAATGATTGGTTTGATTAAGACTTTAGTTTTAGATTGTAAAAGGCTAATGAAAAGATCATGTGAGAGTTGTGTTGGTGTTGTGGACCATGTGTTGATGATTAATTAGTTTGCAATATAGTATTAAGGATAAGGTTAAGTAAAGAAATGAGTCAACTAAATTTGATTTTAATCGAGTTTGAATAATTAACAACTCGATATCTTACAAAGTGAAGAGAATATGTGCTTATCAATTATCATTATAGGAACTAGTTTTTTTGGCACGCGATGCGTGCGTGGATTGCATCTTAGTTAATTCATAATCCATCTACCAACATATTTTCAAAGTTTAAGTAGTTAATCTCTAGTTCTATTGCATCTTAGTTGCTATTACTTTCTTGTGTGTATCCAAAAAAATCCACCGCCTATAGCGCCATTTATTGTGCATCTGATGCAATACAGAAACTTCTGTAATAGAAAAAGAAATCATAAGATACAAAACATTATTTTTCCTATCTTATTATATAAGAGCTCCATATTTTTGAGTAATTGTAGAATATCGTGTATATTACATTTTTTAATCATCTTTTTTTTTTGTATTATTTGGTAGAATATTCAGTGTCATTTTTGTACATCTCAACAAAGAATAGACTGCATATTCTAATAAAAAATGAAGAAGAAGAATAAACTCCATAACAAAGTACCACATTAGAATGGTCAAAATCTATAATCAAGAAAGCTATATACAAATTAAAGACTCCAATACACAAAGCAAACAACATTGTTTTTCCTCCCTTTTAATATGTTTGCGAATTTGCTATTAAAAGTTATATAATAAAAACCTTATTCAATTCATTAGTTTATGAATTTTTGGTGAGTAAGTAAAGTTGTACTTGAATATGGTAAGTTTTGAATTTATTTTATTGTTGTCAAACTTGGATTTTGGAAAATGTATTGATTGCTTTTAATTTGAATTGATTGAATTTTAATTTGGTAAATTTATGTTTACATTTAACTTTTTTTTGTAATTATTTTAGGTATAAGGTAAAACGGAGATTTCGAAGGGGACACCATTGCTCCCCCTTCACTTATATAATAGAGATACACGTAATTTAAGTTGTAATATATAATCCTCGTATTCATTTACAAATTTAGTGAAGTCTAAACTTTTATAAGATAATTAGAGTGTTAGATATAAACATTTTCTCTCTAATTAATCTCATCCATCAATCTAATGTTAATAATTGATATTTTTTTTATTGATATGATTAATTAAAAATAAGCATAACAAAACGACTCTGAAATCAAATTAAACCATATCAAACTAATTTGAGGGTTTTGTCATTATTTTTTTGTTTTTCGTTTTTCAAACACAAAAAGAAAAAAAAATTGAAAACAATAAAAATGGTTAATTTTGTCAGTTTTTAAAATCACCATTATTGTAATGGGTTCTAATAATTTTTTAATTCTTTATACAGAGTATGACTTATAAATTACGACTTCTTATATGGAAGAAAAAAAAAAAAAATAATAATCAGTTGATAACGAAATGAGGTTATGGCCCACAACTATAGCTAATTTGAACATAATTGGCAATAAAATCAAATGTCACAATTGGACCACAATGGGTTCTACATCCAAGTTACTAGAACAAATCATTGAGATATTCAAAGCTAAAATATCATTAAAGGAGGCGTGTTTGAAAACACAATAGAGATCAATCAAATAGAAACGAAGGAGACGAAGATCTTAGAACAATTTCCCTTTCAATGAGATTAGACACATTGCTAACTACAACCACTATACGATGAGTGATTACACCTCAATGAGTTGATTTGCCAGCAGTTCACGAGTAAATACCAGGCTGGCATACTTACGGGAAGTATTCTTCCAACACTCGGTAGGATACTCGGGCCTCGCCCGTATTTTTTATGGTGTCCAATGTTTATAATAGCGGTATATAAATATACGTAGTCTTTAAAATCTTTTTGAATTTGTGATGTGTGTTTGTGGAATTGTGGTGTCTAGGTTATTTTTTTATAGTTACGAAGTATTTTAATGGTGTTTAGAAACTCTATATAGCCTGCATTTTGTGAGATTTAATGGACACGAAAGTGGCCCGGCCCGACCCGGCCCGTTTAGTTCATTTATTGGGTTGCCCACAAAGCTTGCATGACCCTTATTTTTTGGTTGATTTGAGCAAGTTTCCCGACACGAACCCAGTCCGCAACACACTTTGAGTCTCTAATTTGACGGTGTCTAAAACCCTACATAGTTCGACACTTTGTGTTATCTATCTGTTAACAGATTATCTCAACCAAAAGCTTAAATTAATAGTTGATGTCCATTGAGATTATTGAAATATAAACGCAACTAACACATGTCACTTTAAATCCGACGTGAACTAATTTCGCATAAAAGGGGAGAGACAAGAGAGGAGAGTTTCAATCATAACCTGATAACCTCTATGTCACGCTAACCCGTATATGTATACCGGTATATACTTTATACTCTATCGCCATCACTTGTCATATCATTCGTTACGTCTTTATTATAGTACATCTACTTCATAGTTCACACTTCACACACATTTCAATCAGCTTAAGAACCATACAATGTTCAAAAAAAAAATTGACGTATGATGTGGAATAATAGTATCAATTTATAAGCGCACGTGATTAACAAGGCCAAACCTAAAGTGGAAGTACAAAAATAGAAAGTGATTAGAAGACATGAGGATTAAGGAAAGTGAGGAAGCTGTTTGTTTCGGTTAGTTTTGGCAAATTTTGAAACACGAAGAGAGAGAGAGAGAGAGAAAGGGACACAGCCCACATTGTGACATTGGTGGTGTCACTGGTGTGGGGCCCACTTTCGACGACAGATACTGAACTCTTAACCAACACTTAGGAAGTGAAGTGGACCTCATTAATCTTGATAAGCTTTCTTGTGTCACTTGGCATAAATAGTTAGCTTTCGAGTGATAGCTATGGAGTATGGATTCGCTCTCAACACTCGAGTAGTCGAGTCGATAAGTCCTGATCTGAATTGAACTAAATTAAATTGAATCTAATGAAGGTCGAATTCGGTCTGAAACTATACCAAAAGATAAGACTAAATGAAGGTTGATCAATCAAAATAAGTTTAGTTTGATTCGGATATTTTTTTTATAATGCGAATGAGCCACAAGGATGGGAGTACATTTACAAGAAAAAGCGGTATGAGGATTCGAATCTCTGACCCCAGGGATCAAAGGTGTGGTTGAAACCATTGCTCCAAACTCATTCCTCTTATTCGAATAAGTTTGTGCTTAATAAGGTGAAGAGAACGCGCCTTAATTTATAGTTCTGTACGTGTTTTGTTTCTTGCTTTAAATTATAAACAACAAACATTTTATCTATCTACAAGCCAACCTTCAATATCAACCGCCAGCTATACTATGAGTTATGTCCAGTTTAAATCAAGTTGCATTATGAAATTTTATGGGTCATAAGTTATGCGAGTTGTTCATTATTTGTAAGCTCTAAAACAATAAGTAGTGGTAGTTGTTAAGTCCAAGATGGTAGAACTTCCAATATTGTAAAAGAGGTTGTATATAACTTCATAGTTAGTGTAATCAATAAGCCTAAACTAGAATTAGTATTTAGATTCAAATAGATTTAACACGTCTGTTGCATAGTCGATGTACGTAACACGTATCATGTTGTTGTTTACTTCTTAGAGTTTCCACAACTAGCTAATTGATAATCGGCGATGTAACACGTACCAATGGTACCATGCTTATGTTCAAGCATATAGATAAAAAACAGTCGTTCTCCGATCYCTTTTATTTCATGTAAGATAACGGGATTATGAATTTCTTACRTTATTTAAAATATCAATAGAATTCATCAATTTYTTAWTGCAAACATATTATAAACGGAAAAATAATTTGTACTTTTGGTGCGTGAATAAATTATTATTGATCGAATGTCATTCATACCTATTAAGAGGATAATTATAAATGTGCATGTGCTATACAGAAGATCAGATCAACARCCAATAAAACAGTGTCTAATTGTTTTCTTGATTAGGAGTTTTTGGCTAAGATCATCTTGTTTGGTCTCTTTTGGTTATTGACAAGACTAACTTGAACTCGAAGGTGTAGAATAGAATTGACGCTAGTACTATTAGATTAGTATAATAAATAGATTGTGTACATCACATTCATCAATCACAAAAACAAATTAATACTCCCACTAACAATTACAAGTTGCAAACGTAGAGAAGAAAATACATATACGCAAATATGGGGCACCAAATAAATGGATGTTCGTTATTTTAGTAAGGTTCTAGGTAAGGCTGTGCAGAAATTTTCGATTCCGATTTTTCGATACGATATATGGTTTTTTTCTCGAAAATACGGACTTTTGATTTGGTTTTTTTTAAATTCGAAAAATCGGATCGGATATCCGGTTTTTAAATTCGGAAATCGGATCGGATCGGATCCGGAATGCCGAATTTAAAAACCGGATATCCGAATTATATGTAAAATTGGGCTTTTAATTCGGAAATCGGAACGGATATTCGATTTTTAAATTCGGATATCCGGTTTTTAAATTCGGGACAATCGGATATTGAGCCAAAATGATTGGATTTTAATTAAAAATTAACATTAAAGTCACGCAATATTAAGCTCCAAACCGGAATCGAATATCCTCTTTTCCGATCCGATTTTTTCGGATATCCGAAAATTCRGAAATCCGGATTATTCGGAAATCCGAATTATTCGGATCGGAATAAAAAATTGATTTYCGAAAATTCGGATCGGAATTTTTCCGGTATTCGGTTTTGAACAGCCCTAGCTACTAGCTAGGTATATCTATAGTGAATAGTGCTATAACGTGATGCAAATAGGCGGCGACAATAAATAAATGGATAGGTGTTCGCTATTTTAGTAAGGAACTAGTCAGATACATCTGTAGTGACTAGTAGGGCTGTTCAACCGGATACCTGAAAAATTCTGATCTGTTGCTTGGGAAAGCTCTTAACGACGAATGCATAAGCATCAGATAGATTAGGGCAAAGTTGAAGTGGACCTCATTAATCTGATGACAACGCTACTTCTTAGTGGAGTCCAGATCTATGGCAATAATAAGTGGTTGCTTTCGAGTGATTAGGCTACGTGGAGTATGGAGTTCGTCGTCTTCGACTAACACACTCGATGTCAGTCGAGTCGAATAAGTCCTGATTCTGGAAATTGAACGATCCTACTAATCATATTAAATTTGAATGCTATATGAAGCGGATTCCGAGCAAGAATTGCGCTCGTTCGGCTTTTTTTAAAAAATACACTTGTGATTAACTTTCAAATCACGCAACCAAGGATGGAACGAAACAATACTCTTCGGGTTAACAACTGTTTTAAAATGACAAATAGGATTAGTAACAATCAAATCATATTAATTTCTAATGATAAACGCTAACAATGAATTATTTCAAAATCAAATAAAGATTTTAAAACGTTTTGTACAATTCAGGTTATTTCCTTAACAACAAAAACTTATAACAAATTTATTTTTTTTTAAATAAAATAAAAGAAAATTTCAATGTAAGCGCTTAAGATCAATGTGATAGAGCCCACATACGAAGATGTCATGGGGCTTTCATACATTTGATAAAATTAATGATAGCAGTTTACAGGAAGAAAGCGGTATGAATAATATAAGGGATTCGAATACATCTTGAACCCCAGGAAATCAAAGGAAAGGATAGAGTCTAGGAATTGTTTTTGTGAAAAATTACTCCCTCCGTTTTTAAGACTTGGCCTATTGCTGCCGATAACTCATCCAATCCTCTTATATTGATCTAATGTCTACGACAATAAGTTTGTGCTTAACTATCTCTATATGTAGGAAGGCAACTGATAATTCGAGCGCCCTCTAATTTATAAGTTCTCGTAAACAGTGTTTTTTGGTTTTCTTGCTTTGTATAAAATTTATGAGATAGAGCTAACTAAACATTTTTATACTATCTATCAAGCCCCTACCAGTAATTTTCAAGAAACACTATCTGGCAAAAAATGGGATCTCAGCTAAATAACCTATAGAGTTATGTCTCCGTATAGAGTTTAATTACGTTCATCCGTTATAATATGAAGTTGGCATTATGAGAATTATTATGTGGTCATATATCTAAAGTTAGTTGCCTCTGAGTTTGTTCATTTTTTATATGTTGCGTAATTTCATAGCTCTAATTCAAAACGAATAAGTAGTGGTAGAATTATTGTATATAGTATCCATATAGATAGTCAGAGACTTCCCAATATGTAAAAGAGGGGTTTGTATACTAAACTTCAAGTTAGTGTAATCAAATAAGCCTAAGTTGTGTCTCGGAACCAATCAGAATTCCGTATGTTTGTGTTTATAATATAGATTTTCAAGGGAGAATATAAAAAACGGATAGATTTAACGGAAGTAAAAAATAAAGTCAATAATATATTTTGTATATACATTACTGGAAGAGAAAAACAACTAACGAATGAAAAGAAATTGAATGAATTACGGTTTTATCTACCTTTGTTAGCGAGTAATAAAAAATTAGGTTTTAAGGTTGTTTTTTGAGATTCGAAAAAAATAAATTAAAGAAATCTTTTAAAAATCGTCATAAAAAAACTTTATAGAAGATACACAGTAAAAACAAAATTTACGGGTATTAGCCAAGATGAAGTAGAAAAAAAAAGATTTTCTTAGTAAAATAAGGTAAATTGTTATTAGAACAAATTGGAAAATGAAACACATGGTAAAAATGCGCATTTCTTAGGATAAGAATAATCTTTAGATAAGCTTCTATCAACTAACAGATAATATAGCTAATTGAATAATACGGCGATGTAACACGTGACCGAAGTAGCGAAAATTACCAATGGTCGTAAATAAAATCAAAACTTATTTTTAAATGTGATTATTATAATAATGTTTTATTTTGATAATAAATTGAGCTTGTATGGGGATTTCAAAATATGTGTAGCTATAATGAGATAAAAAACAGTCGTTATCCGATCCCTCTTTTATTTCCGCATGTGAAGATTAACAGAGGAGTTAATAAATGAAATTTGTTTCTTTAAAACACTTTTATTTAGTTCAAAATATCACAATAGAAAATTGGAATTACAATTGATAACACATTTAATTCTCTTTAAATTGCAATTGTTTCACATTCATTATTATATAATTTTATTCTGAATAGACCAAATATAATTTGTAACTTTTTGGATGAGCAGTGATATTAATAAATTATTATTGAAATTCGAAAAATGTTACATTAATCAGTAATAAATAAGACCTATTAAGTGGAGGATAGGATATTGTAAGAGAAATTGAAGTGGCTGCAGGAGGAAAATAGTGAATGCTTGATAGCAGAAGGATCAGTGGAATCAACAGCCAATAAATACAGTGCTAATTTTTCGTATATGATTAGCTTTGATGTAAAAGTTATTTTTGCTAAGGATCATCTTTGTTGGTCATCTTTTAGATATTTTCTTGGTTATTGACAAGACTATCTACAATTTATTTCATTGAAACTCTTATGTTCAGATAGGTGTAGAGTTATAGCATTTGGAACTTTTCCTTTATGTTAGTATTGTGTAGGTGGGACTATATAGCTTGTAAATCGGCTGCCTATTGTATACTAAGTCAGTAATTAGTATTAATATAACATAGATTGGATGTCATCTACTATACTGTATAGCCATTCATATCACTAAGTCTTTACACCTTAGTGTTAAGAGAAACAAATTTAATTATCACTTACAATTACAACGTATGCGAAATGTAGATAAGGTTAGAAAATCATATTATCACTACAACGCAAATATGGGGCAAAGGCGCAATTCATGGTTATGTATATAATAGGATGTTCGTATTTATTTGCAGCTAATATTAAGTAAGTATTTCATATGCATTGTAATTTCTGCTGGGATTAAGGTTAACATTCATGCTGTGCAGAAATTTTCGATGTTCAGGAAAAAAACAAACACTTCACCACATGAAAAATAGATTTTTCCGAATACGTGAATATAAATAGCTCCTTCTATTTAACCTTGTTCTGTTACTTTACATTCATCAGTTGATGTGAATTCTAGTTTTTTTTCACATCTGGTATCAGAGCAAAATCGAGGATAAATCCAATCTTTGACTTCTGTTTTACGAATACATCATAATCGGACTTATATCGATTTGGATTTTTCTTTAAATTCGAAATCGGTCATACTGTGCTTATGGATATTACCGTTTTTAAATGTTCAGTTCGGAAAATCGGATGGTTTCTGTGTTCTACGGACAATCATTTTTGGGTCCTGTTACTGAATGCCGAATTTAAAAACCGGATATCCGAATTATTGTAAAATTGGGTCTTATCGGAATCGACGAGTTTTCTGATCTCATTTTTAAGTATTAGCGGCTGGATCTTAATACTGGTCTTGTAGCGGTTTTGTTCAATTTTTAAACATATTTTCGGTGAGGAGCACAATCGGATTGATTAATTTGGATTCACTGCCCAAAATGATCTGGGAATTGTATTTTAATATTAAAAATTAACATTACAAGCTCTACGCTTCTAATGCCTGGTTATTTATGAATATCTCCAAACATGAAACCTCTTGGAATCCTCGATATTAATCCTCTTTTCTCATCCGATATCCGATTTTTTCTCGATCTTCGCGTATACTCATAAATTTCTGGGCAATTCCAATTATTTCAGTTCTTTGAATCTTTTTGGGTTTCCCTTGGATTAGTTTGCCAGAGATTTCACATGATCTTTGCTTAATCTTCTCTGTATATTTGCTCGGTTGTTGTTTGTCATTCTGCACGTGAATAAAAAACAATATTGATTTCGCTTTGATAATTCGGTATGCGGAATTTTTTCGCGGTAATTATTTTGCTAATTCTTTCGGTTTTGACATTTTGATATCCTAGCTCTCGTTAACTTCTTTGGTATAGCTACCATATTCTCTAGCTAAAGGTTTCTAATACTTCTTCATCTAAATAGTGAATAGTGCTATACACTTGTGATGGCATACATTACAAAGTGACGGGACAAATAAATTAAATTGGCATAGAGCGCTTCGCTAGTTTTAGTAAGGAACTGTCAGATCATTCTGATAGTGGACTAGTAGGTTTCGCTTGTTCAATTGATGTCTCTTCCTTCGGTCATTACCTGAAAAATTTCTGATCGACCTGATCCCGAACTCTTCTCGAAAATCCTATTTTTTTATTCGATTCCGATTCGACATAAATTTCCGATATTTTATTCGGCATATCAACACGCAACAAAAATCTGGATTTATCTCGACTTAAAAACGGATATCTGATATCCCTACTTGTTTGTGAGCTTTTAATATTGCGTGACTTTATGTAATTTAATTAAAATCCTAATCAATGTTTGGGCATCATATATCTTCCGATTTTTTCTTCCTGAATTTTTTACATAAAAACCGGCATATTTCCGTATTCTGAATAATATTTTCCGACTGATATTTAAAACAGCCAAATATTTTACATACCTACAATTGGAAAATATCTCTATATCCGGTTTTTCAAAATTCGGCATTAAAATACCGGTTCATACCCCGACTCTCGGTGTTCAACGAATTTAAAATATCCAGGACTATCTGATCGATCCCGCATTCTTTACAACGATTACTAAAAAACCGTGAATAGTCGGAAGTTTTGGCCTGTGATTGTTCGGTAAAGAAAAACCGTTAATTCATTAACTCAATAAATCGGAATCGATCAATAAATTTCTACACATGCCCATCTACGTGACTAGTGTTATAACCTGAAAACTACCTTAAACAATCTCGTGATCTGGGTTAAAATACAAAATTACGAAGAGCAGCAGGGGTAAGGTGCTTCTTTCGAATA
Source organism: Bassia scoparia (assembly GCA_008642245.1). Classification (NCBI taxonomy): domain Eukaryota; kingdom Viridiplantae; phylum Streptophyta; class Magnoliopsida; order Caryophyllales; family Amaranthaceae; genus Bassia; species Bassia scoparia. The sequence continues at coordinate 25,308 of SNQN01003854.1, read as the reverse complement.
AATTTTCTAAGTGAGTCTTGGAAATTAAATTTAATTATTGGATCAAATACAATACTCTCGAATTACATACAAAAAAATTTAACCGGGAAATGGCTATACTGATGACTACCACGAAAAAAAATGTATCAAACTGTCAATCAGTGACTTTTTTGTCAACGTTGTAGTGTCGTCTGCACGTCTACTAAGAACAAATTGAGGGTTTCATTGATGGGAGTTTACCACAAGCCAGATATACATGATCCCCGAATTATTAAGCTTGGTGTAGACTGGTATGATTTGGTTAAAGAGTTGGTTATTAGCTTCATGATGGATAAGGACTGTAGGAGAAGTGTGAAGGTTTAAGAAGACATGCTGCAGATGTCTGTAAAGGATATTGAAGGAAAGATTTGGTTTGTCTTAGTCTAGTACTTTTGTTTATTCTTTGCAGAAGAATTGTTTGTTTAATTGAACAAGGTGGTGATTCTCCATATCAGCATTTTCAGCACCAAGATAAAATGCAATTTGGGGATGAAATGATAGTCAACCAAGAATAGCTCTCCTAACTTGGAAATTATCCCCTGCACATTGTGCGTGGTAGACTGCTGTATGTTACTTGACATAAATATATTCCTGCAACCACTTGTTAATGATGTAAATGAGTCAGCTGACAGTTTCGTCCATAAGAAAGAATCTTTTTGAAGTCTCATATGTGAAGGCGGAAGGATAGTCTCGAAGTATAGTAAGAGACATACGTGAATAAGTATAAGGCTAATCCTTATGGTAATGTGAGTGGTTGACAATACTTAAGTCAATAGATGATTTATACTAGTACTTCAGCTAATTACAAGTGTGTTATTTGACAAATAAAAATGTGATGCAATTACGAAAGAGTAAGATGTGACTAAGAATATAAACTTCATGAGTTATATCCGGAATATTTCCGCCTATGACTGTACAAGAGTTGTGCCCTCGCTTGTTTAATGTTTCTATAAGAGGAATTTGGCGAAGTTTACGTCCTCTATTTGTAGCTTATTGGAAGCTTCGACCACTACTTCAAAAGTGCTGATTAGTAAAGACGCGGAGTTGTTTGCTATTTATACGCAAATAGGCTAATAGATTTTGTAATCTCAGACGCCATAAGGAAGAGAGACATAGGGAAGTGGAACGGCTGAGAAATTTTTGCATTTTCGATTACTGAGTATTTGCGTAGATCAAGTTCTACTATAACCACTAACAATTCCTTTTGGACCTGTAAGGCGTGGATGTGTTTCAATTCTAATGTCGACCATACTTTGGGAAGACTAACGAGATAGAACACGGGCCGAGCGCACAACGGCAACAACAGATTGGAAAGAAACAAATTTTGGAAAAATAGTGTAAGGCACGAATACTTGGTTGAGACCACAAGATCTCTGTTGTATTGAAAAGTGCTATCCAGACAGATATAAAATTCAATGCATATCAAGGGAGAAATATTCTCATCTTGGATGTCAGGGAATATAAAGACCAAAGGTTTATCTTCTTAGTGAGATGTTCTGAATAACGTAATTATCAATGTTGTCACATTTGGTTGAAAAGTTCGTATCGTTTGTACAACTTTACTCGAAGAATTTTTTTTAGTTTTCTCGTAAAATATATATTATAAGATCCAGGTAATATTAGACTATACAGCATATATATTAGTAATATAGCTATAATAATATGTTTACTTTATAAGAGGCTTCATGGTTATCACTATACTCTATATACTGGTTATGGTATATAGTATATTTAGTAACTAATTCATGATTAATGTACTCCCCGAATCACCAAGACATGAGATTCTTATAGAGCATATCTGTAGTCGCATCACTCGTTTACATATAAGGACTCACACTCACTCCGAATTAATTTGTGGTGTTGGTTTGCGAGAGTTTTGAGCATGAGGTAGATATTACAATTGGTGTGTTAGATAGTAATTTATTAAGAGAAGTAGAACTTGTATGAGTCAACATAAATTTTTCGTTAATCGTAATATTTGCTATAATACACTAATTGTGTACGGATCTCCCATTTCGGAGAGCCTCTACCTACTGTATTTTGTTCCCGTCAAAATATTATAATGTATGTTAAGCCTAATGGTTATTTAATCACACTAATTATGTCTTCTCAATTCATAGAGGGAGAGCTCATAAACTACAGTTTGTCTATTCAATCAATTCAACATCAAATTGCTTCCATAGGATGTTAAAAGAAATAGTATAAATACAGTCATTCCTCTAATAATACTAACTTTACTTAGAGGCGTAACTGGAACAATGGTATATCGGTGATTAAATTAAATTACCAGATTCTTTGTAATGTTCTATAAAAATGCCAGCTTACTTAAGTAACTAAACACTTACCTGCCCTCGACAGCTTAACACTTTACTTAGAATTTCACCTCAGCGAACACATTATCAAAGTTGATGAATTTTGTTCTCTAAACAAAAAATGCATTAATGGAGGCTTGACCCAATATTGATTCCTATCAACCCTCTTCATCCTTCCAAAGTCCTCCAGCTTAAATCAATTTCTTACAATTCTAAGCATCCATTGTACTGCAGGCACCCTACGCAATTCACCAAGAACTTTGTCTGCCGACAGAGCCAAACCCCAACAGATCCTCAATACACTTTTGGCAGGGTAATTGTTGCTCTAGATCACTTTGAGAGAGAACTAACCCAACCACTAAATACACCAATCAGCCCCACAACCCACACAGTCTTTTCTGGTTATCAAATGTGCATGTTGGTCTTCATAGTCTTTTACTCGTGAGCCAAGCGGAAAGGCCACGGCACCATGGAGTCCCCACACACCCCAATTATATATGAATAATGAACGGTGAGTAAGACTGCAGATATATCTTACAGTGACGGGCTGAGAGCGCGTGTGAAAGTGAGAGATACGGACATATACGAGCCACACCAGCCAGGCAGTCACCAAGCAAACCCAGATTCACGAGGCCACCGAGCCACCCTCACAGACCTAGACCAATAACCGTGACAACTCTTTGCTCTGCTTGTTCTTCCTTCGCGCATAACCCCTCCAATTTGAATTAGGGCGACCAAATTAAACCTATGTTACGTCTAGACTACACGTGGGTGCCAACTGCACTACAATTATTGATAGATTTTAAATTTGTAACAAAAAATGAAAAAAAAAATTAAGAGTCGTATTTATAAGGTGACGTGGGTGGTATATGAGAGATATTTAGAAAGACACGTGTCATGATGATATTTGGGATTTGCTTTTTAATATTAGTATGGATATAGATTACATATACACGTAAGTTGTGCTATTGCTATCTAGGATATTAATAATAACAAATAGATCTAGTCTTTGAATCAAACAAGAGTTTTTAGATATGTAGATAGAAGGGATAGAATATCTATTATGCTTGAAGAGATAGATTTTTTTAAGCAGATATTGGGCGTGTTCGGCATATTTTTTAGGTAACAGAGGTTGTAGAACTTCAATATTGTAAAAGAGGTTGTATACAATTTCATAGTTTTTATGGAGTGTATAGCAATAAACCTAAACTAGAAATTAATACGTAGATTCAAATAGATTTAACACGTCTACAAATAGTCGATGTAACACGTATATATTCTTATGTTTACTTCTTAGAGTTTACACGTACAATCTAGCTAATTGATAATCGATGTAGCACGTACCATGCTTAGTGTTCAAGCATATAAATATAAAAATAATAGTCGTTCCCGTCTCTTCTACATCATGTAAGATAACAAGAGTACGGATTCTTTAATTTACCTCATTTAAAGTATCAATATAATTTATCATGTCTCTTAATAGAAATGTATTATAAATAGAAAAATAACTTGTACTTTTGACGTTTGAATAAATTATTGATCGAATATCATTGATTCATATGATGCGCATACTAGAGAGAAATACATAAGACAAATGCCATGAAGAAAATTATAAATGTTATATACATACAGAAGATCATCAGCCAATAAACAGTGTTAATTGTTTTGTGATTAGGAAGTTTTTTGTTGCTAAGATCATCTTGTTTGCATGGTGCGCTCTTTGGATATTGACAAGACTACACTTGAACTTGAAGATGTAGAATTGACACTAGTACTATCTATCTATAAAAATATATTAAAAGGAGTGCCACACGACACGGTTACGCTATGTGGACTTCTTTATATGTGCCAAGTGTCAATGCATGATAATTTCAAAATTATTCATGAAAATTTTTTAAAAACTTATTTTTTTAGTGAAACACAAGTACTTTGAACATATGACTATTGAGATGATAAGGTTTGATTTAACCATAGTTATCATATCACATTAAATTTATAATTAGGTTTTATGACATATTAATAATCTATCATATAAATATGATGTAATTATATTCTCTAATATTTTATATTACAACCTACGAGTTATTATTTTCATGAAAAAAACTTTACTTACAAAAATCACAAAATACTAACGAGTATTATTTAACTGATGATTTATTCAGTGTTCTATTCTTATACATGTGTGATCGTTTTGCATATAAATAATTTATGGATTATTGTTGGTTATGTTAAGGTTATTGCAGAGTGTATTATAATTGGTGGTTATTTTTTCTAATGTTGCTATAATCTATCTATGTTTGCTTATCACTATATGTGACCATATATTCATAACATCTGATCAACACTGAAGGAGAAGGAGATGGAGACGGAGAAGACAAGCAGTAATAATATGTAAAGGATAAACACTAAAAAAACCCAATTTAGCGACTGAATTTAGTGACTGACCTAAAAAGTAGTCGCTAAAACCAATTTAGCGACTAAAGGAGATTAGTAGTATCAATTTTGTGACTAAAAATAAGTTAGTGCTAAGTAGTCGCTATCTTCGCGACTACAAGAAATTTTGCGACTAAATGTTAGTCGCTAAGGTAATTTTTTTGGCGTGTGAAAATTTAAGAATGGTAACAACTGATCTTTGAGGTTAGCGACGAGAATGGGTAGTCGCAATTTATTTTTGAAAAAAAAAAATTAAATTGTTAAATGCTCCAAATACTACATAAACAACACCAAGCTGTAGCAGTTGGCTGTGGCGAGTCTTGGCCCCTATGCTATAGTTAGACTAACCCGGATGATTCGTGGCGCGGCGAGGTTGACAAGGATGGTGGCGCAAACCCATGTTGAGACATCGAATTCTCTCTTCAAAAGAACCACCACAGTTTCGACAAGGATACTCGTTGTATCAACATCGAAATCCATTCCAAGGCTGTCGGGTTGATGTCGAAGGATCGTTCATTGGTTCGTTGAGATTCAAGACTAAGGACATCCCTTATGGTGGTCCCCACTCGTTCTCCGACCGAGAGATCAGGAGTGGGGAGGCGTCGTCTACGTGGGTGGATCAACTTCTCTTCTTTCGAAAACGTGCAATCCACCGCGACCTAAGCACAACTACCGAAGGAGACTTCCCGGTACCTGGTGGTTCTTCAGTGATGACGATTTGTGTTTTTGTTCGGAAAAATTATATATACTAATTGAGAGTGAGGGATAGCGCTTAAGCTTTCCTTTTCACCCCGCCCTTGAGGCTCTCTTAACACCAAAAAAATATATACGTAATTAGTCAAGGCATTGTTGTTAGTTTTTTTAGCTAGAGATTATTTTTTCAAGATCGATCCATTGTTTGTCATCACTCATGACTACGTACATTAGGGTTTTACTCACTCATAATTAGTAGTGATTAGTGAAGCATTGTTATTTAATTTAGCTAGAGATTAAATAACTTTAATTTTGAGATCGATTAGTATCTAGGTGTATGCTATGAATATATGATATTTGATTAAAATTGATTGCAATATAATGTGGTCTGGAGTACTCAGTATGTATTATATAGGATGTATATTTTTTTTGGTGCTAAGAGAGTAACAACTAATAAGGGCGAGATTGAGAATCGACACAGAATCTCCTAAATTAGGAGTGAAGTTTTAAGTACTTGAGATATCTCTCACTCTCATGTATACTTAAAACAAGAGTAATACCACTTGAGCTCCCTCGCTTATATCAGTATACCTCAATCAATCAGGATCTTTAAGTTAGCACTTCAAAGTTTGAAAAATAAAATATAATGATACAAAATAATTACTAGTTATACAGATACAAAACAATGTTAAACCAATTACACCGTACATCGTTAATTAATAAACGTCCAAGTTATTTTTTTTTAAAAAAAGTTAAATAATTACATAAGTCCACCTTCCACGCGTATGTATTTGAAATTAAATAATAAATAACGACTTCAAACAAATCACGCGAATATACTTACTATACCTGCCGAGTAAATTACCCGTCTTAATTACAAGTGAGAGCTGAGAGGTACTTGTAATTGTTAATAATAGAATTCAAAAATCAGTTAGCCGTATCTTCTAAAAGTAAGAGCAAGCAAATTTGGAGGGAAAATGGAATTGATGAAACTTCCAGACTCAACATCCAACTTGGAATCCTAATTCGAGGTTAAAGATCTTCGAGTAAGCGATTCTCTCTATCTTCATCACAATCATCATCATCATCTTCATAGTATTCTCATCTTATCTTCATCAAAAACAAGAAAAGAGAACGATCACTGCTGAACAACTCCATCATTCAATCCAGGTTTTTCATTTTCAATCAATTTCGAAATTGATCCTAAAATGAAGAACTGATATATATTTTGTTTGTTGCACTGAATTCAGAAGCAGAAGCAATCAGAAGAGCAATTCGGGAAGAGTTGAAGGAATTGGAGAATGAATTAGCTTCCTCAAATGAATTACGGCAGAAATTAGAAAGGAAGGTCAGAATTTATACATCATTTCAGCTGCATGTCAAGTGTTCGATGATTTTCCCGTGTGAGAAATTTTGTGTGTGCAGGTGAGTTATCTTCAGAATGATAATGCTCTACCGAGATCAAGCAAAAGGAGCTGAATGACACTGTACAAGCTTCTTCAATCTCGCGAGCAGTTTGTTAATGCTTATCAGGTGATTGTCTGATCGATATGCATCTTCGATACTCCGTAATTATGTGCTTTCGATTTGTTTTCTTTGTGTGAAGAATGTTCTGTGCAATAGAGAAAATAATTTCATTAAATGTATTGGAGTCAAGATGCAAAAAATGTGTGCATTTCCAATACAGCTTTTTGATAATCAGTAACTGAGCGATTGGGTGGGAAATTGTAAGGATAAATTTCAAGTTAGTTGTGGTAAGTTGAGGAAGTGTAATAGTATTTCGATTCTTCTTTCGTTTTTCCAATGATGATTCATGCTTTTTTTTTTGTTTGGCATTAAAGCCTCATACTATACGCATCTAGATAGACCGTACAGTAACTGAGGGTTGGGTGGGGTGGAGCCGTGGAGGGAAGATTCTAGTTACATAATCATGAGCGTAGTCCTTGGCAGCTTTAGCTAGAATATTAGCGAGATGGTTGTGCTCGCGTCTTGTAAATACGGCATTCGCTTAGGGGATAGACTGTAGCTGCACCCTGCATTCATCAACCAAATCAGCATAAATATCATGGCTATGAGTGCCGCCATTAAAGAGGTCCACTGCTTGCTTGCTATCCGTGAGAAACATCATATGGGTATAAGCTTCCTATAAGACAAATTTCATGCTTTCCACTATACCACAGAGTTCAGCATACAAATCAATTGATGCATATATACATTTTTTTTTGCCATTAATCCATTCCAACCATATCACGGGACACACGGTACCTTTTACAATGGGGACATCAGGACATGTAAGAAGCATAATGAAGCCATTCTTGTATATTTCCATTAACACACGGGTCAAGGGGTAAGGTGTCCTCAACACCTGAGAATGAGGACATATGGTGAGATTGTTTTCCAAAGATCAGTGCACACTAGGGCAGTTGTATCAGTGAGGATAGTTAGTTGAGCAAGAAAAGCTCGAGTTGGAAGGCAATCCCACCACAGTAGCCAACTGGATTTGGGTGTCACATCAAGCTTCCAAATCCAGTCACAATTCGTATGGTATGTTATGGATCGGTCAAAGCAAAGTATACATCCTTCAGCCTGAATTTGTTTTTAAGCAAAGAGAGAAATGGGCCTGTCCTGGCATGCAAGCAACTCCATGGGAAACACTCTGTGATGTAGCTTGTGAAGACAAAGGATAAATGGGTGAAGTATGGGATATTTTGGAAGAAAAGATCAGCAAGGTAAGTTCCTCCCCCCTCGATTAAGTGGCCATTAATATAGACTCCTAACACTCCCAATATTTAGCCAAAAATTATGCTCCTACCATTCCTAAATTTCCATTGGCAATGGTCATTAACAATGGCCAGCCCTTGGCTAGTCTTTTCCAAACATGAGACCCTCCTTTTGAAGCTAATAACATGTTATCACGGACGTACTTGGGATACACATTTGTGAGCAAATTATTATCACCATGACACATTTCCAAGTTAGTTTAGCCATTAAAGTAATATTGAGGTCATGGTGTTTTTAAACCCTAAACCGCCTCTATTTTGGGGAGAAAAGTATGGTCCTCGCAACTAAATTTCCAAGTTAGTTTCATGCTGTCAATGTTGGAAGAAATTAGGGATTTTTTGAGCTAAAAAGGTTTCCTCC
>SNQN01003854.1:0-16686 GCA_008642245.1 Bassia scoparia | reverse complement strand
ATTCTTGATCTGATCCGAATTTTCGAAAATCTATTTTTTTATTCGATTCCGATTCGAATAATCCGAATTTTCGGAATATCCGAAAAAAATCGGATCGAAAAAACGGATAATCGACGGTTTGGAGCTTAATATTGCGTGACTTTAATGTAATTTTTAATTAAAATCCAATCATTTTGGCTCAATATCCGATTTTCCGAATTTAAAACCGGATATCCGTTCTGATTTCTGAATTTAAAAGCCAATTTTACATATAATTCGGATATCCGGTTTTCAAATTCGGCATTCCGGTTCCGATTCGTTTCCGAATTTAAAATCGGATATCCGATCCGATTTTCCGAATTTAAAAAAACCGGATCGGAAGTCCGTATTTTCGGTAAAAAAAAACCGTATATCATATAAAAAATCGGAATCGAAAATTTCTACACAGCCCTAGTGACTAGTGTTATAACCTGAAACTAAACAATCTGTGATCGTTAAAAAATTACGAAGCAGAAGTGCTTCTTTGATTTCTAATGATGATAATTAAAATGCAAATACAATACTCTCGAATTACATACAAAAAAATTTACCGACTACCAACAAAAAAAATTTATCAACTGTCAACTGTCACGTGATGCCCACTCAAAATGCTCAAATATCCCTCTGCTACATTCGCAGCTGCTGTATTTATAATTCCCTCACTAATGATAAATACGCAGTTCTCCATACTATTTTGTGAAGGGGGCTAGTATAGAACACGTGAATAAAAGGCTAACGTTGTGAGTTGTGACAACTAGTCAACTAGATTAGCCAATTACAAGTGTGTTATTTAGACAAATAAAACATGTGATGCATTACCGAAAGAGGTAAGATGTATAAGAATATAAACTTCCATGTTTGGTCGCACTACTCGCTTGTTTATATGTTTCTATAAAAGAGGAGATCTTGGCGAAGTTTACGTCCTCTATTTGACGACCTTCAAGTGCTGATTAGTAAAGGTTGTGCTAATAGCTATAATCTCAGACCTACGTGGGAAGTTGTTTCAGATTACTAGTATTTTGCTGATCAATATACACTACATTCCTTTTGGACCTTGGTGTGGTTGGTTTCATTCTAATTGACAATATTGGGAAGACTACAGAAGAACACGGGCCGACGCAACAACGCAACAACAGATTGAATTTTGAAATTGTACGAACTCACACAGATCTCTGTTGTATTAATGCATAAAATTCATAGGTTCTATGAGATGTCTGATAAGATTATCAATGTTGTCAAATTGTAAGTGTTGTTCAACTTTACTACGAATGAATTTTTTTTAGTTTCTCGTAAAATATATATTATATATATATATAATATATATATATAATTATATATATATATATATATATATATATTATATATATATACTATTATGATTAATGTACTCCGTAGCACATATTCTTATACATGTGTGATCGTTTTACATATAAGATAATTTATCGATTATTGTGTGTTACGTTGAGGTATTGCAGAGTGTATTACAATTGGTGGTTATTTTATTAAGAGAAAACTGATGATCACACATAAACTTTTTCTTAATCTAATATTTGCTTAATCACTAATGTGTACCCATTTCAACCCCGTACGTGTATTTTGTTCCCGTAAAATATTATTAATGTAATTTAAGCCTATATTTATCACATAATTATGTCTTCTCAATTCATAAGGCCAAATCAGTTGTCTATTCAAAATTCAAAGGATGTTAAAGCAATAGTTAAATACATGTCACTTCTCTATGTACTACTTATTGCGAACCGGTGATTTAATTAAATTACCGATTCTTGTATGTTTTTAATTACTAAGTTACTAAACATCGCCCGACCAAATTACTTAGAAATCACCCTAAAAAATGCATTGAACTACCCAAATTATCCCTACCCTCCAAAGTCCCCTATTCAACCATGCACCCCAATTCACCAAACTGCGCCCGGCCAAACCAACAATCCAACACCATCCACCTCGATCAAAACTAACCAACCACTACATACACAATCAGCCCCACAACCCACACATAGATTCACGAGCCAACCAAGCCACCACATGGAGTCACAAGCCCAATTCAAAATCATGAACTAACTCAATCACCACGCACTCTTAAAGTTGCAAACCCAAATTCACGAGCCACACCAGCCAGGCAGTCACAAGCAAACCCAGATTCACGAGGCCACGGAGCCACCCCTCACGACCTAGACCATATGTGACCCGTCGCAACTCTTTGCTCTGCTTGTTCTCTCCTTCGCGCATAACCCCTCCAATTTGAATTAGGGCGACCAAATTAAACCTATGTTACGTCTAGACTACACGTGGGTGCCCAACTGCACTACAATTATTGATAGATTTTAAATTTGTAACAAAAAAATGAAAAAAAAAATTAAGAGTCGTATTATAAGGTGACGTGGGTGGTAATATGAGAGATATTAGAAAAGACACGTGTCATGATGATATTTGGGATTTGCTTTTTAATATTAGTATGGATATAGATTACATATACACGTAAGTTGTGCTATTGCTATCTAGGATATTAATTAATTAACAAATAGATCTAGTCTTTGAATCAAACAAGAGTTTTAGATATGTAGATAGAAGGGATAGAATATCTATTATGCTTGAAGAGATAGATTTTTTTAAGCAGATATTGGGCGTGTTCGGCATATTTTTTAGGTAACAGAGGTTGTAGAACTTCCAATATTGTAAAAGAGGTTGTATACAATTTCATAGTTTTATGGAGTGTATAGTCAATAAACCTAAACTAGAATTAATACGTAGATTCAAATAGATTTAACACGTCTACTACATAGTCGATGTAACACGTATATATCATGCTTATGTTTACTTCTTAGAGTTTCTACGTACAACTAGCTAATTGATAATCGATGTAGCACGTACCATGCTTATGTTCAAGCATATAAATATAAAATAATAGTCGTTCTCCTTCTACATCATGTAAGATAACAAGAGTACGGATCTTTAATTTACCTCATTTAAAGTATCAATATAATTTAATCATGTTCTTAATGCAAATGTATTATAAATAGAAAAATAACTTGTACTTTTGACGTTTGAATAAATTATTGATCGAATATCATTGATTCATTGATGCGCATACTAAGAAGAATCAACATAGACAAATGCCATGAAGAAAATTATAAATGTGTATATGACATACAGAAGATCATCAGCCAATAAAACAGTGTCTAATTGTTTTGTTGATTAGGAGTTTTTTTGCTAAGATCATCTTGTTTGCATTGGTCTCTTTGGATATTGACAAGACTAACTTGAACTTGAAGATGTAGAATTGACACTAGTACTATCTATCTATAAAAATATATTAAAAGGAGTGCCACACGACACGGTTACGCTATGTGGACTTCTTTTAATGTGCCAAGTGTCAATGCATGCAATTATTTCATCTGAAATTTTTTTAAAAACTATTTTTATGCAACACAAGTACTTGAACATATGACTTTTGAGATGAAAGGTTTGATTTTAACCATTAGTTATCATATCACATAAATTATAATTAGGTTTTATGATCATATTTAACTATTTAAATATGATGTATATTATTCTCTAATATTTTAGTTACAACTACGAGTATTATTTTCATGAAAAAAACTTTACTTACAAAAATCACAAAATACTACGAGTATTATTTAACTGATGATTTATTCACGTGTTCTATTCTTATACATGTGTGATCGTTTTGCATATAAGATAATTTATGGATTATTGTGTGTTATGTTAAGGTTATTGCAGAGTGTATTATAATTGGTGGTTATTTTTTCTAATGTTTGCTTAATCTATCTAATGTTTGCTAATCACTAATGTGTACCATATATTCATACATCTGATCAACACTGAAGGAGAAGGAGATGGAGACGGAGAAGACAAGCAGTAATATATGTCAAGGATAAACACTAAAAAAACCCAATTTAGCGACTGAATTTAGTGACTGACCTAAAAAGTAGTCGCTAAAACCAATTTAGCGACTAAAGGAGATTAGTAGTATCAATTTTGGTGACTAAAAATAAGTTAGTGCCTAAGTAGTCGCTATCTGCGACTACAAGAAAATTTTGCGACTAAATGTTAGTCGCTAAGGTCAATTTTTTTGGCGTGTGGAAAATTTAAGAATGGTAACAACTGATCTTTGAGGTTAGCGACCGAATGGTTAGTCGCAATTTATTTTTGAAAAAAAAAATTAAAATGTTAAATGCTCCAAATACTACATAAACAAACACCAAGCTGTAGCAGTTGGCTGTGGCCGAGTCTTGGCCCCTATGCTATAGTTTAGACTAACCCGGATGATTCGTGGCGCGGCGAGGTTGACAAGGATGGTGGCGCAAACCCATGTTGAACTACGAATTCTCTTCAAAAGAACCGACCACAGTTTCGACAAGGATACTCGTTGTATCAACATCGAAATCCATTCCAAGGCTGTCGGGTGATGTCGAAGGATCGCTTCATTGGTTCGTTGAGATTCAAGACTAAGGACATCCCTTATGGTGGTCCCCACTCGTTCTCGACCGAGAGATCAGGAGTGGGGACGGCGTCGTACGTGGGTGGATCAACTTCTCCTTCTTCGAAAACGTGCAATCCACCGCGACCTAAGCACAACTACCGAAGGAGACTTCCCGGTACCTGTGGTTCTTCAGTGATGACGATTTGTGTTTTTTGTTCGGAATTAATATATACGTAATTGAGAGTGAGGGATAGCGCTTAAGCTTTCCTTTTCACCCCGCCCTTGAGGCTCTCTTAACCACAAAAAAATATATACGTAATTAGTCAAGCATTGTTGTTAGTTTTTTTAGCTAGAGATTATTTTTTCAAGATCGATCCATTGTTTGTCATCACTCATGACTACGTACATTAGGTTTTTTACTCACTCATAATTAGTAGTGATTAGTGAAGCATTGTTATTTAATCTTTAGCTAGAGATTAATAACTTTAATTTTGAGATCGATTAGTATCTAGTGGTGTATGCTATGAATATATATATTGATCTTAAAATTGATTGCAATATAATGTGGAGTCTGGAGTACCAGTATGTATATATAGGATGTATATTTTTTTTGGTGCTAAGAAGTAACAACTAATAAGGGCGAGATTGAGAATCGACACAGAATCTCCTAAATTAGGAGTGAAGTTTTAAGTACTTGAGATATCTCTCACTCTCATGTATACTTAAAACAGAGAGTAATACCACTTGAGCTCCCTCGCTTATATCATGTATACCTCAATCAATGGATCTTTAAGTTAGCACTTCAAAGTTGGAAAAATAAAATATAATGATACAAAATAATCTACTAGTTTATATACAGATACAAAACAATGTTAAACAATTACACCGTACATCGTTAATTAATAAACGTCAAAGTTATTTTTTTTTAAAAAAAGTTAAATAATTACATAAGTCCACCTTCCACGCGTATGTATTTGAAATTAAATAATAAATAACGACTTCAAACAAATCACGCGAATATACTTACTATACCTGCCGAGTAAATTACCCGTCCTCTAATTACAAGTGAGAGCTGAGAGGTACTTGTAAAGTTGTAATAATAGAATTCAAAAATCAGTTAGCCGTATCTTCTAAAAGTAAGAGCAAGCAAATTTGGAGGGAAAATGGAACTCCTTGCAGCTTGAGATATCATAGGGCATAGGCACTTCAGTACTTGTCTGTTTGATAAGCTTAAAGTTGAGAATTTCAGGTTTTAATCAAATGTTGACCTAAAAGCTCCACATTTATARCAGTCTAATGATACYACATTATTCCTTATCTTCTGTAAGACACTGTGGTSAATGGTCACACTTTCCGATATATTAARCCAGCAATTTTACAGTAGTCTTGATGGACCTAAATGCTATTGAATGCTGAGSGGATTTAGCACTGTATATTGAGTATCTCAGGACTCTTTACTGTTCTATTCATCAGGAATCAACATATGATATGAAACGTTCGATTGAATCAAAAGATCGGAAGCTCAAAATCTTCTCTGAGAAGCTGAAGTCTCACTTGTTACTGTTTGATTCTATAGAAAAGGAAGCCTTGTCTGTAAAGAAAGTTGTTGACAATGTGCGGCATGTTGTAACCGAAAAAGAGGAAGCAGGCATGTAGCTATTCTCATTGTATATCTTCTACTGTCAGTGTTATAGTACTCCATTAGTTATAATTCCATAACATTAATTGCCTTGTSAATTTGCTGACCATTTCTACTTCTTTTTCCATCATTAACAACTTGATTTGCATGTGCAGTTATTGGCTTGAAAAGAAAGTTTGACAGACTTTCGGAGGTTGAGAAAGTATTTATCGGTGATTGCCATTTGCCAATCTCTGGTTTGCAAGTTGACGTAATAACTATCAAACCAATTGGACTGAAAGTGTTCAGTAATTTGCGTGTTGCAGAAAAATTAAGAGAGATGGAAAAAAGGATCTGCAAATACAGAGATGAGCTCCAGAGCAAAGATACACTTATTTCTGAGCTAGAAGCAAAGCTTGAGGCAGAAAGAATTAGTAACAAAAATCGAACTGAAGTGGAAACTATATCCTTCTGATTAATGCATCTTATAGTGCATTTTACTCTTAAGTAGTTATTTACCTACAACTAGCTAATTGTAATCCATGTAGCACGTACCATGCTTATGTTCAAGCATATAAATATAAAAATAATAGTCGTTCTCCCTTCTACATCATGTAAGATAACAAGAGTACGATTCTATTTACCTCATTAAGTATCAATATAAATTTATCATGTTCTTAATGCAAATGTATTATAAATAGAAAAATATACTTGTACTTTTGACGTTTTAATAAATTATTGATCGATATTCATTGATTCATGATGCGCATACTAAGAGAATCACATAACAAATGCCATGAAGAAAATTTATAAATGTGTATATGACATACAGAAGATCATCAGCCAATTAAAACAGTGTTAATTGTTTTGTTGATTAGGAAGTTTTTTGCTAAGATCATCTTGTTTGCATTGGTCTCTTTGGATATTGACAAGACTAACTTGAACTTGAAAAGAGAGTAGAATTGACACTAGTACTATCTATCTATAAAAATATATTAAAAGGAGTGCCACACACGCGGTTACGCTATGTGGACTTCTTTAATGTGCCAAGTGTCAATGCATGCAATTATTTCATCTGAAATTTTTTAAAAACTATTTTTATGCAAAAACAAGTACTTGAACATATGACTTTGAGATGAGAAAGTTTGATTTAACCATTAGTTATCATACACATAAATTATAATTAATTTTATGATCATATTAACATTTAAAATAGATGTATTATTATTCTCTAATATTTTTAGTTACAACTACGAGTATTATTTTCATGAAAAAAACTTTACTTACCAAAAATCACAAAATACTACGATATTATTTAACTGATGATTATTCACGTGTTCTATCTTATACATGTGTGATCGTTTTGCATATAAGATAATTTATGGATTATGTGTGTTATGTTAAGGTTATTGCAGAGTGTATTATAATTGGTGGTTATATTTTTCTAATGTTTGCTTAATCTATCTAATGTTTGCTTAATCACTAATGTGTACCCATATATTCATACATCGATCAACACGAAGGAGAAGGAGATGGAGACGGAGAAGACAAGCAGTTATAATATTCAGGATAAACACAAAAAAAACCCAATTTAGCGACTAATTAGTGACTGACCTAAAAATAGTCGCTAAAAACCAATTTAGCGATAAAGGAGATAGTAGTATCAATTTGGACTAAAAAATAAGTTAGTCCGCTATCCTTCGACTACAAGAAAATTTGCGACTAAATGTTAGTCGCTAAGGTCAATTTTTTTTGCGTGTGGAAAATTTAAGATGAGTAACACTGATCTTTAGATTAGCGACGAATGGGTAGTCCGTTAAATTTTTGAAAAAAAAAATTAAAATTGTTAAATGCTCCAAATACACATAAACAACAACCAAGCTGTAGCAGTTGCCAGCTTGTGCGCCTAGCTATAGTTAGACCAACCGGATGATTCGTGGCGCGGCGAGGTTGACAAGGATGGTGCGCAAACCCATGTTGGAACTACGAATTCTCCTTCAAAAGAACCGACCACAGTTTCGACAAGGATACTCGTTGTATCAACATCGAAATCCATTCCAAGCTGTCGGGTTGATGTCGAAGGCGCTTCATTGGTTCGTTGAGATTCAAGACTAAGGACATCCCTTATGGTGGTCCCCACTGTTCTTCCGACCGAGAGATCAGGAGTGGGGACGGCGTCGTACGTGGGTGGATCAACTTCTCCTTCTTTCGAAACCGTCAATCCCACGCACCTAACCAAACTACCGAAGGAGACTTCCCGGTACCGTGGTTCTTCAGTGATGACGATTTGTGTTTTTGTTCGGAATTAATATATACGTAATTGAGAGTGAGGATAGCCCTTAAGCTTTCCTTTTCACCCCGCCCTTGAGGCTCTCTTAACACCAAAAAAATATATACGTAATTAGTCAAGGCATTGTTGTTAGTTTTTTTAGCTAGAGATTATTTTTTCAAGAGTCGATCCATTGTTTGTCATCACTCATGACTACGTACATTAGGGTTTACCTCACTCATAATTAGTATATTAGTGAAGCATTTTATTTTAACTTTAGCTAGAGATTAATAACTTTAATTTGAGATCGATTAGTATTCTAGTGTGTTTGCTATGATATATATATTGATCTAAAATTGATGCACAATATAATGTGCTGAGTACTCAGTATGTATATATAGGATGTATATTTTTTTTGGTGCTAAGAGAGATAACAACTAATAAGGGCGAGATTGAGAATCGACACAGAATCTCCTAAAATAGGAGTGAAGTTTTAAGTACTTGAGAATATCTCTCACTCTCATGTATACTTAAAAAAGAGATGATAACCACTTGAGCTCCCTCGCTTATATCATGTATACCTCAATCAATGGATCTTAAGTTAGCACTTTCAAAGTTTGAAAAATAAAAATAAATGATACAAAATAACTACTAGTTATACAGAGTACAAACAATGTTAAAACAATTACCGTACATCGTTAATAATAAAACGTCCATCAGTTATTTTTTTTTAAAAAAAAGTTAAAAATTACATAAGTCCACCTTTTACGCGTATGTATTTGAAATTAAATAAAGAAATAACGACTTCAAACAAATCACGTAATCATAACTTACTATACCTGCCGAGTAAATTACCCGTCTCTAATTACAAGTGAGAGCTGAGAGGTACTTGTAAAGTTTAATAATAGAATTCAAAAATCAGTTAGCCGTATCTTCTAAAAGTAAGAGCAAGCAAATTTGGAGGGAAAATGCGAATGATGAAACTTTCCAGACTCAAACTCCAACTTGGAATCTAATTTCCAGAGTTAAAGATCTTCGAGTAAGCGATTCTCTCTCATCTTCATCACAATCATCATCCATCATCTCAGTATATCTCATCTTATCTTCATCAAAACAGGAAGAGAACGATCAACTGCTGAACAACTCCATCATTCAATCCAGGTTTTTCATTTTCAATCAATTTCGAAATGATCCTAAAAATGAAGAACTGATTATATATTTTTGTTTTGTTGCACTGAATCAGAAGCAAGAAGCAATCAGGAAGAGCAATTCGGGAAGAAGTTGAAGGAATTGGAGAATGAATTAGCTTCCTCAAATGAATTACGGCAGAAATTAGAAAGGAAGGTCAGAATTATAAACATTTTTGCAGCTTGCATGTCAAGTGTTCGATGATTTCTTCCGTGTGAGAAAAATTTGTTGTGGCAGGTGAGTTATCTTCAGAATGATAATGCTCTACTCGAGATCAAGCAAAAGGAGCTGAATGACACTGTACAAGCCTTCTTCAATCTCGCGAGCCGTTTTGTTAATGCTTATCAGGTGATTGTCTGATCGATATGCATCTTCGATACTCCGTAATTATGTTGCTTTCGATTTTTTTCTTTGTGTGAAGAATGTTCTGTGCAATAGAGAAAATAATTTCATTTAAATGTATTGGAGTCAAGATGCAAAAAATGTGTCATTTCCAATACAGCTCTTTGATAATCAGTACTGAGCGATTGGGTGGAAATGTAAGGATAAATTTCAAGTTAGTTGTGGTAAGTTGGAGAAGGATAGTTAATAGTATTTCGATTCTTTCTTTCGTTTTTCCAATGATGATTTGCTTTTTTTTTTTTGTTTGGCATTAAAGCCTCATACTATACCATCGTAGATAGCCGTACAGTAACTGAGGGTTGGTGGGGTGGAGCCGTGGAGGGAAGATTCTAGTTACATAATCAATGAGCGTAAGTCCTTGGCAGCTTAGCTAGAAAGTTAGCGAGATGGTTGTTCTCGCGTCTTGTAAAATACGGCATTCGCTTAGGGATAGACTGTAGCTGCACCCCCGCATTCATCAACCAAATCAGCATAAAATATCATGGCTATGAGTGCCGCCATTAAGAGGTCCACTGCTTGCTTGCTATCCGTGAGAAACATCATATGGGTATAAGCTTCCTATAAGACAAATTTCATGCTTTCCACTATACACCAAGTTCAGCATACAAATCATTGATGACATATAACATTTTTTTGCCATTAATCCAGTTCCCAACCATATCACGGGACACACGGTACCTTTTACCAATGGGGACATGTAAGAAGCATAATGAAGCCATTCTTGTATATTTCCATTAACACACGGGTCAAGGGTAAGGTGTCCCTCAAAACCTGAGAAAGAACATATGGTGAAGATTGTTTTCCAAAAGATCAGTGCACCTAGGGCAGTTGTTTATAGTGAGGATAGTTAGTTGAGCAAGAAAGCTCGAGTTGGAAGGCAATCCCACCACAGTAGCCAACTGGATTTTGGGTGTCACATCAAGCTTCCAAATCCATCACAATTCGTATGTATGTTTGGATCGGTCAAAGCAAAGTAACATCCTTCAGCCTGAATTTGTTTTAAAAGCAAAGAGAGAAATGGGCCTGTCCTGCATGCAAGCAACTCCATGGAAAACACTCTGTGATGTTAGCTTGTGAAGACAAAGGATAAATGGTGAAGTATGGGATTATTTTGAAGAAAAAGATCAGCAAGGTAATTTCCTCCTCCCCTCGATTAATGGCCATTAATTAGACTCCTAACACTCCCAATATTTAGCCAAAAATTAATGCTCCTACCATTCCTTAAGTTTCCATTGGCAATGGTTCATTAACAATGGCCAGCCCTTGGCTAGTCTTTTCCAAACATGAGACCCCCTTTTGAAGCTAATAACATAAGTTATCACGGACGTACTTGGCATCACACATTTGTGAGCCAAGATTATTATCACCATGACACAATTTCCAAGTTAGTTTAGCCATTAAAGTAATATTGAGGTCATGGTGTTTTTAAACCCTAAACCGCCTCTATTTTTGGGGAAGAAAAGTATGTCCTTGCGAACTAAATTTCCAAGTTAGTTTCATGCTGTCAATGTTGGAAGAAATTAGGGATTTTTTGAGCTAAAAAAGATTTCCCTCTACACTACATTCCTTTTGGACCTTGGTGTGGTTGGTTTCATTCTAATTGACAATATTGGGAAGACTACAGAAGAACACGGGCCGACRCAACAACGCAACAACAGATTGAATTTTGAAATTGTACGAACTCACAGATCTCTGTTGTATTAATGCATAAAATTCATAGGTTCTATGGGATGTCTGATAAGATTATCAATGTTGTCAAATTGTAAGTGTTGTTCAACTTTACTACGAATGAATTTTTTTTAGTTTTCTCGTAATATATATATATATATATATATATATATATATATATATATATCCTATTATGATTAATGTACTCCGTAGCACATATTCTTATACATGTGTGATCGTTTTACATATAAGATAATTTATCGATTATTGTGTGTTACGTTGAGGTTATTGCAGAGTGTATTACAATTGGTGGTTATTTTATTAAGAGAAAACTGATGATCACACATAAACTTTTTCTTAATCTAATATTTGCTTAATCACTAATGTGTACCCATTTCAACCCCGTACGTGTATTTTGTTCCCGTCAAATATTATTAATGTAATTTAAGCCTATATTTAATCACATAATTATGTCTTCTCAATTCATAAGGCCAAATCAGTTGTCTATTCAAAATTCAARGGATGTTAAAGCAATAGTTAAATACATGTCACTTCTCTATGTACTRCTTATTGCGAACCGRTRATTTRATTAARTTACCGATTCTTGTRTGTTTTAATTACTAASTTACTAAACATCGCCCCRACCARATTACTTAGAATCACCYTAAAAAATRCATTGAACTACCCAAAYTATCCCTACCCTCCCAAAGTCCCCWATTCAACCATGCACCCCAATTCACCAAACTGCCCGRCCAAACCCAACAAYCCAACACCATCCACCTCGATCAAAACTAACCCAACCACTACATACACAATCAGCCCCCACAACCCACACATAGATTCACGAGCCAACCAAGCCACCACATGGAGTCACAAGCCCAATTCAAAATCATGAACTAACTCAATCACCACGCACTCTTAAAGTTGCAAACCCAAATTCACGAGCCACACCAGCCAGGCAGTCACCAAGCAAACCCAGATTCACGAGGCCACCGAGCCACCCCTCACGACCTAGACCATATGTGACCCGTCGCAACTCTTTGCTCTGCTTGTTCTCTCCTTCGCGCATAACCCCTCCAATTTGAATTAGGGCGACCAAATTAAACCTATGTTACGTCTAGACTACACGTGGGTGCCCAACTGCACTACAATTATTGATAGATTTTAAATTTGTAACAAAAAAATGAAAAAAAAAATTAAGAGTCGTATTTATAAGGTGACGTGGGTGGTAATATGAGAGATATTTAGAAAAGACACGTGTCATGATGATATTTGGGATTTGCTTTTTAATATTAGTATGGATATAGATTACATATACACGTAAGTTGTGCTATTGCTATCTAGGATATTAATTAATTAACAAATAGATCTAGTCTTTGAATCAAACAAGAGTTTTAGATATGTAGATAGAAGGGATAGAATATCTATTATGCTTGAAGAGATAGATTTTTTTAAGCAGATATTGGGCGTGTTCGGCATATTTTTTAGGTAACAGAGGTTGTAGAACTTCCAATATTGTAAAAGAGGTTGTATACAATTTCATAGTTTTTATGGAGTGTATAGTCAATAAACCTAAACTAGAATTAATACGTAGATTCAAATAGATTTAACACGTCTACTACATAGTCGATGTAACACGTATATATCATGCTTATGTTTACTTCTTAGAGTTAGTTTCTAGTAACTAGCTTTGATATGATGTGCGTACCATGCTTATGTTCCAGCAGTAATTAATTGTCGTTCCCCTTCTACATCCTTGTAGTACAAGAGTACTGATTCTTTATTACTCATTAAGATCCATATAATTTATCCTGTTAATGCAATGTATTATAAATAGAAACTTTACTTTGACGTTGATATTTATTATGAAATTATTATCTTGAATGGCTATAAGATCCTGACAATGCCATTGAAGGAAATTATACTGTGTATCTGAAAACAGAGTCATCAGCAATCAGTGTCTAGTGTTGTGATAAGTTTTTGAAATCATCTTGTTATTGTCTCTTTTGGATTATTGACAGATATGATTGAAGATTAATTGGACCTGACTATCTATCTATACAATGATTAAGGTAGTGCCCGACACAGGTTTACCTATGTGGATTTTTATGTGCCAAGTTCAATGATGCAATTATTCATCTATTTTTAAAAACTATTTCTATGCAAACACAATACTTGAACATTATGACTTTGAGTGAAAGGTTTTACCATATTCATAATATCACAATGATTTGTTTTATGTATTTTATATTAATATGATGTATATTATTCTCTAATTTTTTGTTCACACGAGTCTTATTTTCATGAAAAACTTTCTTACCAATACAACTATCGAGTATTTATTTACTGTGATTTTCCCGTGTATCTATTTTATCTGTGTGATGTTTTCATAAAGATTATTTATGGATTATTGTGTTTATGTTAAGTTTGCGGTGTATTAATGGTGGTTATTTTTTTAATGTTTGCTTATTATCTAAATGTTTGCTTAATCACTAGTGTACCCATATATTCAACTTGATCAACACTGAAGGAGAAGGATGGGAGACGAAACAAGCGTATATGTCAGGAATAAACACTAAAAAACCAATTAGCGACGAATTTAGTGATACCTAAAGTAGTCGTACCATTGCGACTAAGGGATATAGTTCAATTTGTGATAATAGTTAGTCGCTAAGTATCGCTATCTTGGACTACAGAATTTGCGACTACTGTTAGCCTAGGTCAATTTTTGTGGTGTGAAAATTTAAGATGGTACACTGATCTTGGGTTAGGACGATGGTAGTCGCAATTTATTTGAAAAAAAAATTAAATGTTAATGCTCCAATTACTACATAACAACACCAAGCTTAGCGTTGGGCTGTGGGTTGGCCCTATGCTTGTAGACTAACCCGGATGATTCGTGGGCGGCGAGTTGCAAGGTGGGTGGCGCAAACGCCATGTTGGAACTGATTTTCCCTCAAGAACGCCACGTTCACAGTATCGTTGTATCAACATCGAGATCATTCAGGCTGTCGCGTTTTGATGTCGAGGCGCTCTTGGTTCGTTGAGTTTCAAGGACTAAGGCATCCCTTTTATGGTGGTCCCCACTCGTTCCGACGAGGATAGGAGTGGAGCGTCGTGCGTGGGGGATCATCTCCTTCTTTCGAACGCTGCATCCCCGCACCTAGCACAACTACCGGGAGACTTCCTGTGGGGTCCGGTGGTTCTTCAGTGATGCGATTTTGTTTTTGTCGAATTTATATAGTAATTAAGTGTAGGATGGCTTAGTTTCCTTCACCCGCCCTTTGAGGCTCGCTACCCAAAAACTATCGTAATAAAGCATTGTGGTTATTTTTTAGGTAGGTTATTTTCAAGATCGATCATTGTTTCATCCTCATGATCGACAATTAGGTTTACCCTATATTAGTATATTGTAAGCATTGTTTTTAATCTTTAGCTATGGTATACTTAATTTTGAGATCGATTGTATCTAGTGGTATGCATGATCTATATTTTATCTCTCAAACATTGATCTGCATATAATGTGGAGATCTGGATTACTCGTATGTATTTATATAGAGTATTTTTTTGGATGCTAAGATAACACTAATAAGGCAGCGAAATTGGAATCGACACAATCTCCTAAATTAGGATGAGTTTAATACTGAGAATCTCTCACTTCTGTTACTTAAAAACAGGAGTATAACCCTTTGAGCATCCTCGTTTTCTGTATACCTCATCAATGGATCTTTAAAGTTGACTTCAAGTTTGAAATAATATAATGATACAAAATAAATCTACTGTTTCTACAGTACAAAACATGTTAAACAATCACCGACATCGTTAATAATACAAAGTCCAAGTTCTTTTTTTAAAAAAAGTTAATTATAACATTAAGTCACCTTCCCCGCGTTTGTATTTGAAATTATATAAATACGACTTTCAAACAAATCACGCGACTATCTTATTACTGCCGAAGTAATTACCCTCTCTATTCACTTGAGAGCTGGAGTACTGTAATTTGTAATATAAATTCAAATCTGCCGTTTTCTAAATAAGAGAACAAATTGGAGGGGGAAATGAATTATGAAAACTTTCAGCTCACTCCGAACTTGATCCTTTCTAATTTCCGACTTAAACATCTTCGGTAGCGTTCTTTTAGTTTTTTCTCTCACACGCATCTCTTCATACTCTTCTAATCATCTTCATGTGTTCTCTCTTCTATCAAAACGGAAAAAGAGAACGATTCAACTGACTGAACACTCCAATCATTCAATCCAGGTTTTCATTTTCAATCAATCCGAAATTTGTCCTAAAATTTAAGAACTATTATATAGTTTTGTTTGTGCTCACTGAATTCAGAAGCAGACCATCGAAGAGCAATCGGGAAAGTTGAAGGAATGGAGTGATTATCTTCCTCAAATGAATTACGCAGAAATTAAGAGGTCAAGAATTATAAATTTTGGCCTTGATGTCAAGGCGATGATTTCCGTGTGAGAAATGGTGTGAGGTGAATTACTTCAGAATGATAGATGCTCTCTACTCAGATCAAGCAAGGAGCTGGATTGCACTTAAAGCCTTCAATCTCGCGGCAGTTTTGTTAATGCTTATCAGTGATTGTGATGATATGCATCTTCGATATCGTTTAATTTATGTTGCTTCGATTTTGTTTCTTTGTGTGAGAATGTTCTGTGCATAGAGAAAATAATTTCATTAACATGTTTGGATCAAGATGCAAAAAAATTGTCATTTTCAATCAGCTCTTTGTAATCAGAACTGGCGTTGGGTGGAAAATCTGTAAGGATAATTTCAGATGTGTAAGTGGGAGGAGTGTAATAGATTTCGATTCTTCTTGCGTTTTTCCAATGATATTCATGCTTTTTTTTTTTTGTTGCATTAAAGCTCATCTATACGCATCGTAGTAGCCGTACAGTAACTTGAGGGGTGGTGGGGTGAGCCGTGGAGGGAAAGTTCTAGTATATCTTGAGCGTAGTCCTTGCAGCTTTGCTGAAGTTCGAGATGGTTTGTCTCGCGTCTTGTAAATACGGCATTCGTTAGGGTTTAGACTGTTGCTGACCCTGC
>SNQN01003853.1:17795-56965 GCA_008642245.1 Bassia scoparia | reverse complement strand
TGTTTCCTCTTCTTAACTAAATTATAGCTAGATGCACGTGAAATAAATATTGAAAGAGCTCCTGAACAAATATAATCACGCAAAAGACAATGTGGCTTACCAAGAATCCCTGTATAGTAGGAAAAGGGGCACATATGTATGCTCTATTTTAAAATAACAGGTGCGGAGACGTGATATGACTAAATTCTTCCCATCTAGTAATTCACTAACAAGATCACCTGCCTTGAAGTTTGGATGCTGAAGATCCAAAACTTTGGCACTCCATGTCCAATGAGGGGCTGCAGATAGTTAAGCATCACAATTTAACCAAACTAATTTTCAAGTCAAATTTAGATTTTAGAAACTGAAATAATCATTCTTCGGGTATATTATGAAAACAGGTTGTAGTCCAGGTTCATTTTCAATTGGTTTTGACATACTACAGTTTTGCTATATGCTAATAAAT
Organism: Bassia scoparia; assembly: GCA_008642245.1. Classification (NCBI taxonomy): domain Eukaryota; kingdom Viridiplantae; phylum Streptophyta; class Magnoliopsida; order Caryophyllales; family Amaranthaceae; genus Bassia; species Bassia scoparia. The sequence continues at coordinate 56,520 of SNQN01003853.1, read as the reverse complement.
ACTATTATTATTTGATACACTAATAAATTTTTACACAAGTAATTGTTTCGGTCATATAAAAATTTAGGAAAAAACTCTAAATAATTGTGTTTGGAAAAAAAAAATGGGCAGTAATATGACTCAATGAAACCTTTAATTTGTTCAATCAGAGCTTGAAGCAACAATATCCATGCAAATCCATGAAACATACGATCTTATTACTTGGAGTCTTCCTTTACTAATTTAAATCAATTCTAAACCCAAAACATAATGTAGATAGCAATCAACAAAACAAGTAAAATATAGAAATGGGAATCCAAAATTGTGATTAAAAAAAATATACTGATCCAGGCATGAAGGTAGCGCATAAGATGGACCGCCACCTTGCTCATGAGACTCCTCATGTAAGGATCACAAGATAAGTAAAGATTCTTGAGAAGAATCCCATTAGAATCTTCAGGGACTTTGAGAATATCTTGAGGTACTAACTCCATGTCAGTTTCTTTCGGGGAACCCGACAACATAATCTGTAGGACCCACTTGACTGTTACTACTTGTTCTGCCATAGTTACTCTGTTGTTACTTTGTTTCAGAAAATAGATAGTTTGTTGTCTGTTTTGATGATGAGATTAGAAATTGAAAATGGGGGTTTTTAATATAAAGAGGATCACTTAGCACCAATCGAATAACGAAATCACCATCACATTAAGCTTCGCACACATTAATCAACCACATGATGCTTTTATTATAAAAATAGTTATACCACAATTAAAGATTCAAACCCACAATTTTGATGCATAAAAAAAAGATTAATTTATAATGATTAAATACATTTATCCAAACAAACACAAAAAGCGAGTATAAAATTTCTGTTCATAATGAACAGTGAACGGACGCTTTTACCCTTCCCATACCATGTCAAGCTTACTTCACAAGTCAACAGTCAAAAACGATGGCCAACATTCATCTCCACTACCTCCCTCAGTACCTCCCCTCACTAACTTTCCTCACTACCTCCTCTCCACGACATCATCGTTGCATGGCTTTTTTTCCCTGCGATGGTCCTCTCTCTAATTCTCCGCCGTTTTCCGTCACCGTCTCACCGCCGCTGTTCCTTTACGGTTGTCATCGGCTCGTGTGTGTGTCTATAACAAGTCTTGGTGTCTGCTACCCATGGCCGATTGAAAAGGGATCGGAAAGCTAAGGTTCGTTGTTGGGGGCTTAAGGAGAAGCTAAGGTTAGGGGTTGATGATCGCAATTCTGAGCATCAACGTCAATTTCGTCTAAGATCATCAAACCTTAATTTTTATTTTATTTTAAATTTAGATCGAATTTAGAATTGGTCAGCAAAGAATGCATGAAAGAGAGAAGTGAGTCAGAAATTATCGAGTCTTTTGGCTGATTTCTCCTTCTCATTCTCTTCTTCCGCAGCAGGAATTCCTAAGGTATTTTATTTATTTAATTTTTCTTTTATTTGAGATTTAATTTTGCGTGTTCTTGTAATTTGAAGTTCTGTTCGGTGTTTAGATGGAGATCTGCCACAATGTAGGTTTCCTGTTGCTTGATTTTGTGGATTTATTATTAATTTAGGTTTAAATTTGAGGAATTTATCACTTTAAGTGTGTTTTTCTGCTGATTTTGCTAGCATTATGCTTCTGAATCGTATTGTGTTAATGTGGTGGAAATTCGATGTACTTGAAGTTTGAATTTTGTGTTTTATTTTTATTTTTGTTCCGAATTATTGATTGACGATGCTCAACATTCTATGAACATGTGCTGAGTTATAAAATACTGCAATTGCATTATAAGTTTGAAGTAGCATATGGTTCTTATGGAATCGCATGCAAGTTATGAAAGTTGTCGAAGCTTCTACTTGGATTGGCAGTATGATAGAGATAATGGAGTGATAGTGGAGGAATGTGATGTATAGCATTATATTGTTAGGAGATTTTTTGTGCAATACTTTCACTGTGGAGATTGGGAGAAACTTTACTTTATACTGAGCCTGTTTAATTTAGTTTCATAACTGTATGGCTGAAAAGTACCTAATAGAATCTGTTCTTACAGCGGGCCAATGTATAGACCTCCTTAAGCTCACACTCAATATAGAATTAAGTGCTATCGGGTATAATGCTCAGAGATATCTTGATATGGCAGGTGCACCCTGCTTTGGAAACTTTGGTGTTATGACTAAATGACTAATGCTTTGATGGGGTGCATGCTCTACTTAAGATTCTTTTGAATTTGGTTGGCATATCAACTTGAACTTTCTATTGATCCATTAAAGTGTTAATCCCACAAAGTCATCAACTTGAGCTTTCTTTCATCTAATAACTCGTGTCTTTCCTTCCTGACATAAGTCTTTTTTTTATTGGGGGTTTAGCTTTATCATGTGCCATTTGTATAAAAAATCCTTCTAGGATTTTAAGATATTTGGTGAAACTAGGTGCCATCATATATATTCCTTTTGCTATAGCAGTATAGTACACATTACAACATATAGGTAATGGTCACAGAATATACAAATGATACATTAGCATCAAGTTCATTGGACGAAACCTCCAATCTCTTTTGTAAATAGTTATTGTTTGCAAAACTTATCTATCTATCTTATTTTTTTGTTTCATCAGATTTTCATTTTTATATTCATAATGTAAGGTTTTGGAAGTTACAGGCCAACTCTTACTCCATGGGAGCAAAAACTTTGTCATCGTTGTTTACTTACATCCATCCTTCAACAACCACAAAACAGACTCAGGATGATTTAAAGCACTACAATCTTCCCCTACTAGATGGAAAAGTAATAGCTTAGCTTGGAAAAACTACAAAATGTGGATTATCAAAAAAGAAAAAGTGATCCAAGAGATGAATGTAGAGAATCAACTATACTTATAACAATTTTTGAAACCCCTATTTTCTGCTTAGAAGTACCTGCATTCAGAGATCTTTATCAGGATGCATTTGAGCCTTCAGAGCCCTTGAAGCCGATGCCTAATCTCACAGAAGATTCTACATTTATTAATTCGGAATTATATGAGTTTCTTCAGATCCCTCCCCAACATTGTGAAAGGTTGCCAGTGGATATACCTGGCAAAAAATCAAACCCGACCCATTTTGACCTGGAAACCGACCCGAAAAAGTTTGGTCATGAACAAGAAGATTGGACCGAAACCCGTTTTTTGTACCGAACCGTCAACCTGTATAGAATGTTGACCGACCTGTACCGACCTGACGACCGATATTGTGACTGATTTATCTAGTATAATACTTATAAATGTGTTTAATTATGTACAAATCACAATATTAGTCAAACTAATAAATGTAAATATTACGAAGTTCACTTGTGTGCAATAAAAAGGAAGTAGAATGAATATTTTCGAAAAAAAATTACTAGTGAGTATGATCAAATTATGCCATTTTTTACCTTTTTGAACCCTAATACTTAGACCATCTTTTGCCAAAATTTATTAATTCAACAAATTATATAGTGTTTAAGTGACTAAATTTCTCTACTTAGTTTAGTCACATTATACATCTTTTAAGTCCTAAAAAAATCTTAATAATGATCCCAATTTGGCGAACATCGAAAGAAAAAAAAAAGGCGCTAAAAAAAAAACTGACGATCGATCGACCTGGTTCAAAATCAATGACTAGGGCTGCCCGTAGCGTGTTATCAGAGGAAGCTCATGGGCTCAATGAACAACCAAGACGAACGAGGGATGCTCCGACTCGCGTGGAAGCCAAATAAGTAGTGATGTAAAGACTAATGAAAAATAAGGAGTCATCACCCACAATGACACAAGTTTGGTTGCTCATACAGTAATATTTATCAATATCCATGCCTTTTAGTTTATCTAAGGTAGACGTATTCTTTGTCATCATATCTGGTGCCTTCTACTATGGAGTGTAGTCATTTGACATCCTTGGCTTCTATAATTGATTATGTAGGTATGACTGGCATGACAGCCTACGCTGGTTTCTTTGAGATCAGATCTCCTAAGAATGGAGATCGTGTCTTTGTCTCTGCGGCTTCAAAGCTGCATGTATTGCCAAATATATAGCATCGTGCATGGTTGTACCAATAAACTAAAATGAAATTACATAATTTAATAATGATGCTAATTTGCTTCCTTCTTTTCTTGCATAGACTAAAAAAAGTGTGGACAAGAACTGAAGAGCTAGCTGATCGAGAGCAAAAGAGCTATCTGCGTATTTGGCTATGTACAGATTAACAAATTCACTTGCCCTAACTTTCGTGTTATACATAAATTTTGTATGTTTGATGGTTATTATACATTTATACTGGCTATATACAACTCTCATTGTATTATGCAAGCAACTGCACTACTTTAATGAGATTAATGCCTTGTATTCAGTTTTTCATGCCTAAGGGCATTCGTTAGCAATACCATTTGTTTTTATCATTTGTTTGTAATTTATAGTTTGCAAAAACGTATATGATTAAAACCGAATTGTGAAGTATGATAAAGTGGGACACGGCGCGCGCGCGCGCGCGTCGTGTAACACTAGTTTAACAAAACACCATTATTTGGTTTAAGTAGAGTTTGCATTTAGGCAAAATAAACTCCAAAAAATATTTCATAATCTACATCAAAACACACCCAAAACTTTGTTCGTCAAACCACAATTAACCTTTGTATTGATATAGAAATTTGAAATTATAAATCCAACAAAACAAACTTAGACATATTAACACATTTACAAATGCTCTTAAATTTAATTATTTATTTATCTCTTAAAACCAAATAAAAGCCAAAGCCAATCTATATTATCAAAAGAATCTTACACTCATAACCACCCGACCCTTCACCACAACCTCTCCCTCCAAAATACTCATTTTTCATATTTATTCTTTCTTTTAAAAAATTACAAAAAATAAAATAATATTTAATGATTTTTTTCAAAGCCCAAATATCTGTATTCAAATGTCTGTATATAATTTGACTTTTAAAAAATTTGATAATGTAACAGGTAAAAAAAATAGTGTTTCTTAAAAAAAATATATAGAGTATTTAATGTCAATAATCACATATAATACTAAAAATCTTCCGAAATATTTTTTCAATTAAAATTTGACATATTTTATAAAGTTGAGAATATTCCATATTTTTTAAGGAAAATTTGCCAAAAAAGACCTTATATTTTTTTTTGCGTAAAAAAACCTTTTAAAAAAATTTATGTGAGAAGAGACCTTAAAAACCAAAAAAATTGGTTAGAAGGGACCTTACTGGTAATTTCCGGTGTTGACCTGCCTTTTCAGGCATTGACTCACCATTTTCTATCTATTTGCGCTCCATTTCACCATTTGCACTCCACACTACCTATTTCCCTTCGAAACATCTCCCAACTCCCTCATTCACCATCAAAGCCCAAATGCCCTCACTACCCAACCCCCCTAAACTCCTCCCATAATCCCTCCATAAATACCCATAAGCAACCCCCAAACTCCTCTTTTCTGCATTGCTAGCAAACCAACCATCACAAATGCCTACCCACCCCACGACAAACCTGACCAACACTTCACCCAATACCCAATTTGACGAAATCGAAGCTGGTCAGGAAACATCTTAAATTGCAAATCGAAGGAAACCCAAGCCCTAATTTTGGAGCCAACTCGAAGTGACCTCCATTGATGAAGAGCTTAATAAAGGAGGTTGCAATTCGTGTTCACGAAAAGACAGTGATTGTGAACATGAAATATGGTGTGAGTGGTTACTTAAGAGAGGTGGTAGGGTGGCAGATCTGGTTTATAGTGGTGAGTGGTCGGTAGCCTGATGTCGGGTGAGAGTGTTGGTGGTGTTCATTGTAGAGTGGGTAGGTATTTGTGAGAGAGGATTTGTGCTCCGAGGTAGAGGCGGAGAGGAGTTTAGGGGCGGTTGTGGGTCGTTATGGAGGGATTAGGGGAGGAGTTGTGGTGGTAAGGGTTGGGTTTGAGGGCAAGGTTCCTTCCGATATTTTTTTTTTGTTTTAAGATCTCTTCTCACATAAATTTTTTTAAAAGGTCTTTTTTCGCAAAAAAAAGTATATAAAAGGTATTTTTTTAGCAAATTTTCCATTTTTTAATGTATAATTTCAAAAAAATAAATATTGGATAATATATTATTGTGATATTTAAGGTGAGAAAAATAGGCAAGATTTTTTATGATATCCCAACAAGTGGCGAGTTGTGGTGCAGATATACTCTTATTTAATATAGTATGTATATATGATTTGTAGTTCATTTAAAAAATTAAAATACAAATTATTTTTGTTTTATATTATTTTATATATATAACTATGTATTAAAAAAATAAGCAAAACTTATAATTATCTACGATAGGAGAAAGGATATTAGAATTTGGTTATTTAACTACAAGGATCACGTTGCAAAGATTTACTTAATTTCGGATATGCCACTGTTTTTCATTTGCCCTTTTAGAGGAAAATCACTCTCATTGATTTGGCTCAAAGTCTCAAACCAAAACAAGACATTGATCACCAAGACCAGGCAAGCGCTCTCTTTCTCTCTCCTCAATTTCTTAACACAAATCCATTTTTTCAATTATTTACATTCATCACACCATATATTAATTTAATTCTTCTCAGTGACAATTGCTTTATTTTTTTTTTTTTCGCAGAAAGTCAAATTGCAATTCACTAATCCAGATTTAAAGTTCAATTTTTTTCCTGGGGTTCATTTGATCGAGTTCAAAATCAAAGAGGAATTTCAGTGAATGAGATAAAAAATCAATAATGGGTTTTATTGTAACATCCCTAATTTTTTGGTATTGGGATAATTGCTTGCCTTTGTACCAGAATTTGCTCAATCGTGGACCTTCTACCAATCTGTAATTTTCCACTTCTCTCTCCTTTTATTATTTGTATATATTGGGTGTTGATTTGTGGTTAAAGATGGATCTTTGATGTGAATTTTCTGTTTTTTGGCTGTACATTGTGTTTCATGTCGATTTACTTAGTTTGTCTGAAGGTCTTGAGCCAACATTTGGGGTAAAGCTGTTGTTAATTGATCATATGTTGGTCTTTGATGCTTTTACATTGTTTAAATGGTTGACTAGAATCACTAGATTATGGTATTATTTGGGACTTCAGTAAATAGTTTGCTTCAATTCGAATTGTTTTCTGTTCGTGTTAAAGTTTAGAATTATTTGGAAAAGTTGGAGCAGTTTTTAGGACTTTTCTTTTGTGAACATTGCTGTATATGGTAAGAATTTGACGATGAGATATGCGTTTCGACTATGAAGTTGATTCAAGTTGAAGGAGGTAAAGATGCAATTGGTGTTAGGGGTGGTGGTTGTGTAAGGAGTAGAAAGCCTCAACAATGTTTGTTAAGACTGATATTTCATGTTGATTTTCGACGGCGTGTGAGCTGATGTGGTGAGCATTATCAGAAATACTTCTTATAAGAAGTTGATTTATGGAAGAGAATGAAAATTGAAAGGATTGATGTGGTTATGAAGTAGGGCAACTTAAAAAAAATGGTTATTGGGAAAGATAGCACTTGGAGATGGTTTGGCATACAAGATTAAACTTGATGGGTGAGTGTGCACATATGTTGGTGTTAGATCTATTATATGGGTTCTTCGGGTGGTGCATTTCTTTCTTATATCACCGTTGATAATTGAAGGGAGACGGATTTCTAAAACAGACTTGTAGCACATCCAGATTTGCTTATTGTGTTTAATTTTCTTTCTTGGCGGAAGTTGCAAATAGCGTAAGAATTTTAGTGATACACCGTCCAACTGAAAGAAGCTYTTGCCAAATGTGAGGYTGTGGTATAGGMTGWGGGTTGRAAGGTAATGTACCTCATTATATAAGTTCGTGGCGTAGTTACTTGTCAACTGGATAGAGCACCAAGTGACTCAAAGTAAAACTTCTGCTGGATGTTGATGTTGATTAGCAGATGAGGTTAGAGATATTTCTTTGTGATAACTGATAACGAAGATTTTATGTTAAGCTCTCTTGCAGTTACGTATCTGGCCATAATTGGTTTGTGTAGGAGTTGCAAGATTATTAGAAAAATCARTGAACTGGCTGCCCCAGTGTTCAATTTCCTGCCTTCTAGAAAATGTAAAAATCCTAATAATTGAGCCAGTTCCCTCCAATTTTTGCAATCTTGTGCGCTGAATTCTGAATAAGCTTTAACAATTATCACCCCACTGTCAATAGAGTTGCTGCTTTAGGCCTTTAGCAAATAGGAAGGTAATATAGAACACTTGATTACACTGCTTTAGGCCTTTAGCAAGAATGGATAGAGACAATTGGGAGTATAGACTATGTATCTGTTTGTTTACATGTACAAAGTGCAAGGCTTAATAAGGAGACATTGGGTCTTTTATGTGGCTTTCTTAATAAGGAGAASTCGGTAACTAAGTKTTTTGGTCCACCTATTCCTTTGTTCTTTTTTATTGTTAATTTAGAAAACAACTGCTGACAGGGTGTTTTCTCGTTTTGCAGGCTCCACTTAACACTGGTTATTACAGCAACAGTTTGTTGTTGGATGATGTGAGTCTTTTTTCCTYGTTTCTTTAATTTTGATTTTAGGGCAACAGTAGTAACTGKTTCATAAAAAAGGTTAAGTAGATAACTGTTGTAGCGAGCATCTGCTGTTACTTAAGGTCCTTCTGCCATCTCCCTTACTAGGGGAAGTGCAACAAAGGTACCATAAGTTTCATTCCAATACCGCTTCAAATTTACACTTCTCCTTTGTCTTTGGAAGTGGCTATAGTTAGTTGCTTGTAATTGAAGTATTGGAGTAGTGAAAGATAGAAAGCCTGAAGGATTTAAGATGTGTCCTTAGTGTGGTTTTGGTTGGCCTARGTTGACAGTAGTACAGTAAGACACAACAATTATTCTTCGTTGTCTTACTTGAGTTAATCGAAGTATGTCCAAGAGTTAACCTCTTGTGCTTGTAGTGGATTTCGAAAGAAAAAACTTGCTTTATGCTGGACTTGGTTTTGCTAGTATTTTTTTTTAAGGGGGAGTGAATACTTTTAATTCTGGTAGAAGGTAATTGGTGAAGTATCATTTTAGCTACCGAGTATTATTTTTGCTGACTTCTAGTCCTACTTGGTTTTATACTTTTATGAGAGTTCTGTAAAGTTTATATGATCTACGTACTGTACTGTGTCTCATCGGCAGCATATGATTTATCTCATCTCGTCTCCCCTATTTTATTCATTATCAACCTTGCTGAACTTGCTGATCGTAAATCTTTGGTTGTGTAGGTGGGCTATTGTATATCTTGCTCAGATGAAGCCCCTCATTAACCCAATACTGAATGAAGCGGAGTGAACCGGGTTTGTGGRCGATTCTTAGAAAGAGTGCCTCTTTAGATACCAAATGTTACCATTTTGCAGATTTTCCGAGGAACTCATATTGGGAGTCATGTCGCGGCAGCGATTTCTCATGTGGATTTGTATGTAATTCTATTATTGCAGAGAACATCAGAATTCATTCTTTTTGTTTTAAATCTTCCCTTGTATTTTATGCACCAATCTACTTGTTTGATTGATGGATCTTCTCTGTGGATGAAGTAATAAATGGTTGGTAAAATATAATAATTTAAATTCAACCTAGTATTCCCTCACATTTGATTTTAGCTGTATGATCAAAAAAGCCATATTCTTTTCTCTTTTTTGTTGGAAAAAACTATATGTAGTCCTAAAGGRYTGAATACAATAAACTAAAAATGAAAATCATAYGTAATAATTGATCATATATATCAAACCAATTAGTGCATTGTTTGTCTTGAATTTACTATTTTAAGTAATGCAGTCATAGAGCTGCATTTAGCATAACTCATTTTTGTTATAGTAAGATGATGCTAGTTTTTTSAATCRCTTTTTTGTCAAAATGCAGGATGTTTGGTTATCATCCTTTTAAAAAAAATTATTTTAAACCATCAAACGTGTCAAATTCATCGATGTAATTAATGTATAGTTAATGTTAAGTATTCCTTTTGTTAATGTTAAGTTGTGAACGYTTTTTGTGGGGCCCAATCCAAACTCATCACGAGCTTAATCACCCTACACATGAATTCTGAGTGCTCCAGAAACGAGGAGAGACACCCTACAACTTGCAACAAAGCCATAGAAATGGGAAAGCACTTGAAAAATACATCAATTGTTAGTAGGAAAAATGGCTCAAAAGAGCCCAAATTGAATCGAATATGCTAAGTAAAAGTGGGAAAAAAAACCTATAAAAAATAATACGGAGTATAAGTTTACACAACATTATCAAACTACCGAGATCAAATGTTTGCTTTTTGCAAGAAGATTTTAGCTTAAATATTACAGTACAACCAATGTGCCAACAACTATCACAAATATATTRTGGTCCCGATAGCCAATGCGTATATCCACAACAACCTAATATGAATCACGAGAGCTCCAGAAACGGAGTTCGAAACCCCAWAACCTGCGACAAAGGTATAGAAATAGGAAAGCATTGTGTAAACAAATGTTAGTCGGAAAAATGGCTCAAAAGAGCCCCAAATCGATTCCAAAATACAAAGCAAAGACAGGATAAAATGACATATAAAATAACACTTCAGCCAAGAAGAAAAGTACAGCAACATGACGATTGCCTTCAACAAAATACAAATTTGCACAGCATTACCATACTATATAGATCAAATGTTTGCTTTTGCATGTAGATTTTAGCTTACATAGTAGTATATTACAGTTCAATCATTGTGGCAATAACTATCACAAATATGTTATGGCTTCGACAGCCAATGTGTATATCTGTATCCACGACAACCTAAAACCACAAAATGAACTGCAATAATGCAGCGCGGTAAAGGTTAAGCTGTGTGCTTTATGGACCAACCATATAGTAAAAGCCAGAATGCACATCAAGGCTTTCCTGGTTTATTAGGGTAGTCTCTCGGGCCAAATATAGTAGATCCAATTCTCACATTTGTACTACCCATCTCTACCTGCACAATTAAGAGCAAACTTATTATCAGACCATAWTTTATCAAGATCATTCCACAAAACAATATCAATCATCACAGAAAAGAGGAGCTATTTACTGCTAGTTCAAAGTCACCAGACATTCCCATAGATAGTTCACATTGCTCCTCAGCAATTTCTAGAGCTTTGCAAACCTCACTTCGACAGTTTGAAAGTGTCTGTCRCRCAAACAGCAAAACAGTTGATCAGACTATCGCCAGACAATGTGTAGATAGTTCAAGAAAATCAAATGGCAATCAAGAGTAGAAAYCTAGACCTACTAAGTATTAAATAGTAATTACTTGGCAGTTGGTGACATGTAAAAAATGTCACAACATCAAGGCAAGAGAAAGAAAGAAAGAAATGGTGTGGCCGTGTTGGTGTAAYTTTAGAGGAAAAACTTAGTAAACCTCATATCCAACACTTAGAGGGCATCCCAAAGAKGGGTAACTATAAGTCTATAACTAACACTTTATAAGTGGAGAGAGGTTGTTACTACTAAGTGATGTTGCCAGCCCAATGTTCAAGCTGAGACACGTTTATACATCAAGGTAAGCCATTTGATCCACGTCAAATGGCAAGGGATTTGCAAAAATACTTAAAAGGAGTTGAACTAGCAACAACAAGAGTCAAATTTTCACCTTGAAATTCTCTGGAGTAGAAGTGTAGTCTGGCATTCCTATTGTCATTAAACCACAGAACTCAAGATTTGGACACCCCAACTTCACATGCTTCACAAGCTCTACACAAGCTGGTGGTTCAACTCCAGCTTTTGCTGTAGCAATATCAGATTAATTATGTCCTCCATGAGCAACTCCACTGTATAATTTCAGCAAGAAGTAGAGGTAAAAGGCAGGATCATATCAAAATGATATATGTATATTGATGTTCATGCAGTTAAGCAACAGTTTCAGAGTTTTGACAAAACATATTTCCTCCGTTTCAAAATACTCCCATCACCTTGGAAAACAGACTCTTGCACTTTTTTGGAGAAGAGAGAGATGACAGGAAAAAAATGACAACCCATGTGACAGGAGAGAGATGGTGAAAATTTATTACCCCAAAAAAAGGGAAAGTGATGCTTCTAATTTGAAAGTTGAAACACCCTTTTAGAAAGTGATACGAGTATTTGAAACATCGAGAGTATATTGAATACATTATAGCATATGGAAGAGGAAATGAATCAAAGCTTAGTCAGAAGAGGAAATGAGGGGAAAAAAAAGGGGTAAACTAAAGGCGATGCATAAGAGAGAAAGAGATGCAAACAGAGCTGTGAGCAGTTTCTCATCCTTTTTTTTGTTTTTTTTTTTGTTTTCCATCCATGCTAAACACAAGAAGTACTCAAATATTTTAATCTAAGGATACAAGTGATAGAACTTTCATGCTAAGATAATCACAAGCTTAGCAGCTGCTTCCCTGCTCYTGTGTTCATATCTACCACTTACACCAATTGTACATGACATATCTTTCTGCCGAAATATAAACCTTCCCTGGTATCAGAAAAGAAGAATTCCAGTGCAGTGAAATCACAGGGGCAGGGTGGACCGGGTTTGTGACTATGTATATTACGATAACTTGCTTAAAAAACAAAAGAAACTGTATTAGAAAATCTAAAGTTGATAGCCCATTTACTCACATGTTTCTCCACTGGTATTCACTTGCACCAAGATCTTAAGAGGCTTTCTTCCTATAGCAGACACAGCACGATCAAGATGATTGGCTAGCTGTTTGGCATAAGCAGTTTTTGGTCAGTTGAAGGATTTCAAATAGAAAAACAAACTGAATGCAACATATTGTTCAATATAATAGAAAAGAATCAGTTCAAAGGATACATCAGCTATTTACTGATATCCATTATTATATCACAAGCATACCTTCTGGCTATCCACACCCTCAACCATGTCAAGATTTGGCACTGAAGCTGCACATTTTAAACAAACACTTCACACTTTGTTCCGATAACAATTAACAGCCATCGAATGAAAGGGCGGGGAAAGGGGGTCATCCTGTAATATACTTCCAAACCTTTCCAGAAATAGAAATATTTTACAGAGTACTCCATATTTATTAAAGGCAAGGAGCATGCATCCTTGTAATTCCATTACCATTCCTCGTCCCATATAACACCCAAACAAGAAAAACTAAATCACTTCATATTACCTCTCTTTCACTTCAAATACAGTCTAAAAATCAAACACATTTCTGGCATAAGTACCATAAAAATATAGGAATGCATTTTGACATAAAGAATAGAGTTGAGTTATGCTCAACACATTCACTTGCACATTATAGCATATGCTTAAGGCATGATCCGATGAATGCTATTCCGTACTATTTGCAGACTTTGACTAAACTTCTTTCATATGCTAATAATGGTATACATATACTGCAACATAAATGAAATGACTGAGACTCGAATCCGTGTCCTCAGTGTCATGTTGGCTCTGATACCATGTTAAATTGTAGTTAAGCTGGGTATGTTATATACTCTAACAATATCAATACTTAAGAAGCTAAAATGCATAATTTAAACTCAACCAAAATCAATCAATAAAAGTCTATTTCTTTTCAAATTATCCAAAATAATAAACATACCCAGAAGTGATTTAACTTTATTGGTCTGTAAATGCCCAATAAAATGCCATTCTATGTCATCTGGCAGCTGAAATTCCCAACAAAAAAGCAAAATTCAATTCAATTAAAATCCAAAATTAATATTAATTTTCTTAAAAAAAATGATAAAGATGAGAGAGAATGAGATACCTGAGGAGCTTTGTCAATGAATTCTTGGACATAATTCTCACCAAAACAACGATGACCAGCGTCGTAAAGTTGGCGGATGAGAGAGACGGGCTTGGTCTTGGACACACCCACCACCCTTACCCGGCCCGGATCACGGCCCGCTCTCTCTGCCGCTTGCCTGACCCGGCCCATTACTGATCTCAATGCTGTAACCGCTATTCCCTCCATTGCAGGAGCCGCCATTTTCTTTTCTTTTTTTCTTTTTTTTAGATCCTAATTATTCTGGTTTGAAACTAATGACTTGGAAATTTGGGAGCTAAAGTAAATACTAAATAAAGTGTCCAGCCCATATATTTAGAGGGCTGGTTTCTGTATCCATTTTATATCCCGCCCGCGTTTAGGCCCAATTTAGGGTATATTGATTATGATGCGAATCGAGTCCGAGATTAGGGTATCTCGACTTGTCTCGTCTCGTAAAGATTTTGAGTCGATCTCGACTAGAGTCAAGCTTCGACTGAGCTTTAACCAACTCCAGTCGATCTCGAGTAACCCGTGAGCTGTTTCTTATTTGTAGCACTAGTATGAAAGAGAAGATCACACAAGTAAGTAAAGTTTGTGATAAAGTAGGAGAGAGAAGATCACATGGGTAGATAATTTTATTTTAAGATATAAAATTAGGGGTAGTGTAAACATTTTATGCTCAAATTTATACCAAATATGAAAAGTTAGAAAATTGTGAAGTTATTTTGTTACACCCATATTTAGAAATGTTGAAGTTAAATCATTACGAAGGGATTACATGATATTATTGGACTTGTCAAGCTTCTCATAAATTCTCAAGTCAAGTTATATCTTATACTTCCTCCGTATCAAATTAAACGCAACAAACAAATTTTCACGCATTTCGAGGTTGAATTTTAACAAAGTAAACGATCAAATTATTCAAAATAATTTTAATACAATGAATAATGAGATTCTATCTTAATTGTATTAAAATTATTTAATTAATTCCCTCATTTACATTGTTAAATTGCAACCTCAAAATGCGTGAAAATTTGTTTGTTGCGTTTAATTTGATACGGAGGAAGTATATTGTTTTGCTCAGCTTGTTAACATCTTGAATTGAATTCGATCTTGAACTGAGCCCACTTGAGTTGAGTTTAACCAAACTTTGACCTAGTTGAGCTCAAGTAACTCGTGGATTGTCTTGTCTCATAATCACCTCCAGGCTCCAACAGAGGTGATCATGGGCCAGACTGGGCTTGATGTGTGAGGAAAGACCCTTTAATCGGGTCGAACTTAGATTCAGGCCTAAATTTGTTGCCCAAAGTTCAAAATATTGGAGCGGACTTTTCGAAATGTATGAAAATTCTCTGCCAAGCCCCACACAAAACTTGAAAAAATCGGACCGCACCAAATTTGGGCCGAAAATGTCATGCTCAAAGATCACAATTTTTTGGGCAGAGACGGGCCGAGCATGTGGGCCGGTCTATCTTTGATCACCTCTTACCCTAGGTATGTACGATATGACAAAGCCTACTCTTTATCCTCTCAAAAATAAAATCAACAAGAGTATCCGAGTAGCTTTTTTGTTGACTTTTGACTTTGTTAACCAACTATAAACAGACAACAACTGCAACTAATTTTAACAAATATTTTAATAAATCACCAATTTAAAAAGTATTACAATCAACACATCCAAATAATCAAACAAGCCAAGCAAACTAATCAATAGCCAATCGTTAAGGATAATTTTATATTCTTGAGCAGTTTTGTAATAAAGTTAACCATTATATCCTAAGGAAAAATCGGTAATTAGTATAAGGGTTACTATTGAATTTTTTAAGTTATTAGCTTTAAAATAACTTTCAACCCATTTCACAATAATTAATGTGAGCATGTCTTTATATTAAAACTTTGCCAATAAGATAATCCATGTCTTTTAGCCACGCTAGTGCAGTCGACCACTTTGTGAATATTCGACGATAGCAAAAGCTAACAAGCGTCTCTGGGACGTTAGATAAGATAACCAAAAGTGAAAATATTAAAGGAATATAAACATTAATTACACAGATTGACGTGTGAATTTAGCATGCATTCCAAGTTTAATGCCATTTTAGAAAATACATTTATAACTTACCTAACGCCACGGGGCGTCCGTTAGCAATATCGTTCGACGATTTTAAATTTTTAAGTTAGAAATTAGCATATCAAAAAACCGGATATACACTCCCGAAAATATTGAAAATCTAAAAAACCGAATTGTATATCCTATTTTACAAAAATAAATCTTTTGGGTTTGGTTTTTTAGAAGACCCCTACTAGAGGCAGAAGATGTACACTATATCACCGATGCAAGTTATCACGGGATGTATAGTAAAATTTGCCCCCAGCCATACAACATCAATCGACACTGTACTCCCGTTGGGTGAAGCTCAAATTGTACCCTCTTTCGAGGTCCCTTGTGCAGTTGTGCGGCCAAACTCATGACCAGTTCCAGGTGCTCTAGCATCGCATGTCTTGTTTCATTGTTTGTTGTTTGCTGTAAACTGCAACACATCCTTGTTTTTTTACGATCAACCGAGTCATGATTCACGAGTACGTAGTCAGAATTTAGTAAAGACGAGAAGTTCAATACAGATAAGATTGGTCCTAACTCTCATCAGTTATATCCCACAAAACATCCTTTGTTGTTTTGCTTTCAGCAATGTATGTGACAAAAYAWTAACAGCTTTTGACAATGACATTGGAAGGTCTCCCACCCAATACAATGGCATAAATGTAATGAACCAATAATCGCTGCATCTCACTTTTATATAATAGTGGACTAATGTTATATTACGTGTCTGTGTTGGATATGRGTATACGAGTCCGAGTARCATAGCAAGTGTGTATTAACCTGTCCTTTTCTTGTTCTGACTGAAGAAGGAAAGTATAGTCACCAGAAACAACAAAGTTTACACAAATATGAACATGACTTATCATGATAAATCATATTGCATGTTCATATTTTGAACAACCAACAATAACATCATAACATGACATTTCATCATATATTTAGATACAAAGTATATATTATTACTGTATGACAACCAAGATTATGTAACAGGGAAAATCAGGCCTCAAAATCTTGTTATTTACACATTCATTCTGTATACTGCAATCCTTCAAAATCTTCTGAGATCAGATGTTACATTGTTCATTTTCCCCACCAGCACACAACACAACTTCATTTACAAATATGACACAYRCGCGCGCACCTACACACACTCCAAAATTCAGTTAACGGACCGTTGCATGAGCCTCAAAGCTTCAAGAAGGGTCCCTTTGAACCTATCTAGGTCAATTCTAAAACTCTGTTCGTCGACATAGGCTTCCTTTACAGCCATGTATCCTTTAGCCCATATAGAAGCTGCATCGGATACAATTGGATGATCCGGACCATACTTCTCATAGAGTGAAGTCTCATTGCGCCAAACCTTGTACCTAATGTACCTTAGCCCTATGCCAGGAGCAGGTTCGCCAAAGTAATGATCGGATGCCCAGTTTAGGCCCAGAGGAACGATTTGAATCATCACTGCACCCGTGGGCAGAAACAAACTGTTCGTTAGTCCGGCCCCATGAGCCCCAACCATGATCTCACATGAGTTTACAATTTGGGCAAAGTTATTTAAATTCTTTGTTTCATTGGGCAAGGCTCTATACACTTCAAAGCCTAACTCTTGTTCCATCATATTCACCAACTCACGCTCATTGAGAAACGTTCTTGATCCTCGACGAGAGATGAGGAGGACCTTCGGTCTTTTGAGATTCAATTCAGTTTTTACCTTCACATTGAAGGTGTTCCATAGGAACTGTCTGACATCTTGCATTGTATATCCTAAGGGAGCATCATTGCTGTTCACTGCAAGATTGTCATGGTACCTGCATGAAGTGAAGTTATAAGCATTTCTCATTGTTATGCACTGGTAAAAAATAGAAGAAAACACTTAAAATTTAGAGCATGACAAGAACACATATCACAAGATTTTTTACAATCATAATTGACTAAGAAACTATAGTTAGTTAGCACAATCCCACCATTACACGAATCCACTAACGTGAGCTAAACTAAACTAAACTGAAGTTCAAAAGAACAGGGCCTAGATGACCTAATTCAAAAGCTGATGACTAAACTTGACGGAGATTAAGAGAGGCTTAAATCACAGATATGCGTATGTAATCTAGAGTCTAGACTAAGCAGTGAACAATGGGAGGTACATGTTAGTTCAAAGGCCTGAGTTGCTCGACTCTTTCTTTCACTTGAAGATGCTTCTGGACACAGGACACTAGGAATTTGGATAAAACCTATGACTAGCCGAGTATGACACTCAGACATAACCATCCAAGTAAAGTTAACATAGCTTAAACTGATAACTTTTAACCTCTTAATATGAGAAATGAAAATAACCGGAACATACTAGAACCAAATATCGACCCAACTCACATACATGATAAACTTCAACCAAGAGCATAGAGCAATTAAACAAGCCAGGTAATTAATACCTGAGCCCAACGACAGCAGCGGGAAAACAGTGGACTTTTTTATCTGCACTAGTGCCAATATTCTCAAAGAAGGACAGCTCTTTCAAAACCTGAACGTATTTCCAATACCATCGTCCTCTGAAATCTGTGAGGACAAACTGCACCTTAGAGTCAAAATGACGACTGGTGAGGAACAATGGGATTACGATTTCATTAAAAGCATGAAAGGAGTTCTCAGCAAATCCCGCAAATGAGAAGAACAATGCTGGYACATTATGTGTTATYTGACAWGTAGGAGGRTTGATGCTGCCTGAATCTCCRCGAATTATCTTCACYGGTGTAACCTGTTCCATRGCACTCGGATCTTCCCTTCTTGGATATGGTTTCACCTTCAGTTCWGTAGGCTCATCCACATCATCCGAGGGTACATATACAGTTAAAGATTGCTCATCATATACAATTGGCTTGCTTATTACACATACTTCAGTAAATTCATCAACATCATATGAAAATCTTGTGGCTTCAAACTCGGCTACATCTTTTCCTGCTTGATCATTTAGTAGTCACTATTAGACTCATTTCGAACACAGTTTAATTGATAAGCAACACTTTTAACAGTTTGTTACAATCATAAGAAAAACAAATCCCTCGYTGATAAAAAGCCACATTAAAATTCCAAATCATCCTGCATTCTATTTGAACTTTGAAGTCACAAACCCATCATTTACCATACAAATGCAGTCTTTGCTAAGTGATCTAATACAGTACTTTGTAATTTTGATAGTGGTACATTAAGAAAGACTGAAACTCTGAAAGTGACCTATTTTATTCGAACATACTAAAAGAAAAGTGATCCGTTATTCAGAAAAACGCGCTAATCAACTGTAACATAAGCATACAACTACAATAATGCATAGCAAATGACATGTTTAGGAATATTTAATCGAATAATTTACAAGTTAGGCTTAAGAACAATGCATAGTAGACAACAATGATTGCTGATTCTGAGATCTTGATAAACTACATAAACAAATGGAAACTTGAAAAGGGACAAAGATGGCTCTATTCTCTACCAACAAACAAATAAAAATAAAAATCTAACATTATGGACAAAATACTTGAATTATGTACAAAAACTAACATGGCACATTGTCACATGCTTAAAGCTGCTTAACAAGACTTAATCTACACTTAAATTAAAATTAGGATACCCTTCAACTAGGCCTCTTGAGAAGATCATTGTGAGTAAATCTATAATCAACTCATTTTTTTTAATTAAGTAAACTAGTAGAAGTACTACTATAATCTTCATACTGAACCCTGTTTCGATTACCGCGATAATTAATATTAGAACACAACTTGAGATATACTAAGAAACATTCTGGCTCATTTGGAGCAATGTTTTACAAAATGTTCCATAATTTCAGTAATTAAGACTCATCATGAAGTGAAATTTGCTAACTTTTGACTAATTGACTGTAAAAATTCAAACTTTTTTTTTTTTGTTGTTCAGGTGATATCAATTATCATGGCATTCATGAATCATGAGAGCCTCTTGATCTTTTTCTGAAGTAACTTTTTGACAGGGGAACTTTTGACAATTTTTTAAGAAAATAAAAACTTTTTCCGAAAATGATTGTTTGCAATTGCATACTCAAAAAATTGAACTCAAGCAAGCCAGAATTTGATCTAAACAAAAAAAATGAAAAAGTTTGCCATAATTAAATCATACATTAACCAGAATGTAGGTATAATACAAAATACTAACACCATGCAGAGTAATCTTCATCATCATAGTAGTAACATACTAACATTGTAACAAATAATAAAATGAAAGACAAATAAAAAAAATGAGAATAATCATAACAAAAGCATAAAAACCATTGATTAATAAAATCACTTACCTCTAACAAGTTTTCTGAGCTTCAAATGTAAGCTCTTAGAATCTACTTCTTCTGTAAAAATCCCATTTTTCCTATTACCATAATTTTGTCCCTTAATCACCCAGAAACAGAAAATGCTCTCAAAGTCAGTTCATAATAAAAAAACATAACCAAAGTTTCAAACTTTATTAAAATGACATAACACATGATGCTAAGCAACATTGTTCTAAAAAAAAGGAACTTACCAGAGTAAACAGAAAAGGGTGTTGATGATGAATGAAGAAGATTAAAAGAGTGAATATTGGAATAGCAGAGCAAAGCATTAGCTTCCTAAAATGGGTTCTTTCTTCTCCATTTTTTCTGATAATATGACTCACTAATAAGTATAACAGTAGCCAGAAAAAATGTTATACAGAAAAATGGGTTTTTTTTTGTTCTGAAAAATGTTTGTTTTGCAAATTTTCAAGTGTTTTTTTTAGCTTGGTTTTGTCTTCTTCTTCCTTCTACAACTGTCGGCATAATACTTGTTGTTGTTGCAGTAAAACCTTATTTATTTCTTCTTTAATTATAATTATTATAGTTTCCAAAAAGAAATGTAAAAAATAAAAAAAAGTTAAGCTTTGATGAGAAATTAGAAATTAGGAGTTTGAAGTGGAAATGAAAGTGGTAGTGGAAATGAAAGTGGAGGAGTAAAACCCTCTTCTTTTTATAAAGGTAATGGACCCATGCCCAATTTTGCTGCTTTTGATAGGGAGAAAAGTAGTGCTGAGATTATGTTTAAATAATTTAAATGCTTAACTGGTTAACTGGTAATGGTTGGTAATTGGTAAGTCTGTTTTTATTCCTTCAGTTATTTGGTAAAGTGATCATCTCACTACCTCCTGGATTATTTAAAACCTCTTTGGCATCCTCCACTTCATCGGAAAAAAAAGATTAGGACCCGTTCTTTTGGAGTGAAGTAAGCTAAATAGAATTGAAGTTTGTAGAAATTAGTCGAAGTTGATTGAAATTAGCTTATTAAAGTAGTTAAAGTGAATTGCAGTTAGTTGAAGTGGGTTGAACCGAACTGCAGTAGACTGAACCGAACTAAATATTATAAAAATTAAGCCTTTATTTTAATCTCTAATAGTAGTGAATATTCAACCCAATGGGTAGATGTAACAATATCCCACTTCAATACTTGATCTTCAGTTTCATGTTTTTGTAAAAGTTCTAACTTGCTATAGTATGATCTAGGAGTGATGTCTGCGCAACAAGTTTCATTTCCGCACTCCACATTTACTCTTCAACAATGCACTTTATTTATTGAGGTGTGCAGAAATTAAAAAAAAGTTATGCGCATGTACCAAATTAGCTTCCTYGGATGTTTAATACTTCGTTTCTWTTTTTACCCAATAGTAAGGACGGTGTTGAAGATGACACTAGGTCAAGTTAGTCTAGCTTGCATGACACCGCTATMAACWATCAAGTCTGTTTTCTTTTGACGTAATTGTCAAGTCTTAGGGTATACTAAGATGYATTTTATTCATAAAYTTAGTAAACAAYTAAACATGGTCAAACAATTAAAATTTGGRTTAGTTGTTAAGGCATAACATGACAAGATATGATGGACATACAGACTAAATCAATATATTGGAGTGACATTTTGAAAGTTGTAGACGACCCAATATAGGAACGTAGGCACGTAGCTTACTAGTTGAGCCATGGCCAACCCCTCTAAGCCTCTAATGCATTAGCATGTAAGCCCAACATGAAATATAACATGATAGTGTAATTGGCAACTTTTGAAAACTAATTTCATTAAAACTTCTTACAAGTTTATTTCCCATTATTCAAAATACTTGCCAATAATCATATGCCATTTTGAGCACGACTCTTGAATTGATTATTATCTCAAAACATTCCTGAATGTAAGATATTCAAACAGGAGATTATTTTTGCAGTACAACAAATAGGCAAATAGCATCACATGTTATGTCAATTTCATCATCAGCACAATCTTTTAATTTGTCCTCAACTTCCCTTAACACAACATATAAGATATAGACCTGCTTGTGTTAACATAGCTTACCTAATCCAAACACTTTTTCCCAATYCTTACCCAGAGTGCTACATACGAGGTATAATTCCCGAATGATCTTGTTAACGGACACTCTGGGCTAAACTAAAATGTATGTTGTGGTGATAAATYTCACGTTAAAAGAATTCTAAAATTGAGTCCAGAYCAATTTATAAGGCTAAGAAGCTAATACTACTCTTGATCTTGTGAATTGCGAATTGCACTTACCCATAGTGGACGCGACCTAGGTCAGTTTGACAAYACAAGTCACTTCAAAAACACTTGTTGATTACYGTGATCATTGTTTAGATTTATTTARTATTTTTTATTTTTACTTATCATATCGCGTTAGCTTTAGCTTTTTYCGAATGACCGAAATTACGAGGGTTAGGGACAGTGTTAATCAAATCATTTAATGCAGCAAAGCTTCCTCCTATACGGCAAATACCAAGTGGTGTCGGTAGATGGTTTGAGAGCTCCTTTCGAGTTTGGTGTGAGATTAATTGCCATTTTCTTGATACATTTAAAGCTTCATCATACATGTCAGACTATTAGACCCATCTATACTTAGCTTGTTGCTTATACAGGGAATTAAACAACCAATCAAGGGACTAAAGGAGGGGACGTACGCGATGATTGAAAGAGGCTTTTAAACCGTTTTATGATCGACTCAAAARCTCGATTTAATTGATATTGACACTCCACAAATTGATACTGACACTTTTTCCGTGAGAACATAATACACACTCATTGAGTCATTGACACAATTTTAAATGCTCGATCTACGGCCTCTCCTTACAATGGGTCGAGCATTAAGATATTAAGTTTGAGTCGAGCTTGAGCCTAGGTTCGGACTTGGTATAATACAATTAAGTTGATTCGGGTTAACTTTTATTGGTGGACAATAGAAGCATAGGGCATGGACTATGACAACATACATAGTGCAAATGTCATTCTTTGTACTTTATTTTTGTGATTTTCTTGAATATATAGGAAGTAATTAAGAAGTATATTTGATCATTAGTTTTTATTTTTTATTTATTTATTAAATTTACTTTTTTTTTACCAGCAAGCTAAGGTACACGGTTAAACCCCTCAATTGTACTATTTTTAGTACAATCAAGGCCTCAAGGGGGAGGGGATACCAACCTTTGATCCCGGGTGGAGCTTGTGGAAAGGAATCGAAGGCAGTTCCTACATGAGTTGCACTTTGTTGATATTTATACTTATATAATTTTCATCATATTATTTTTTTTTACATGATAAGGTACACTGGTGGAACCCCACACAGATCCTATCTCAGGAACTGTGCAGTATTTTCATAATATTCTTAGTCCATATATGATGATTCAAACATAAATATATTAATCATGCAATGCATRTTTAGTTTTATTACAAATGTTCAAAAACATAGTAAGAGTAGGAAATTTCAAACAATGCATATAACCAATGTTATGAGCATTTAGCAATAGTGAAACTTTGTGGGAGAGAGTGAGATCAAAAAATGAAAAAATTGTGTATGGAAGTAATGAAATTAAGTAGGGAATAATAAGGTGACCTGATTTCGAGCCTCTTCACAAGTCTTTAAACAAATTGTAATATATTTTTATTGGAAATTTCAAATGGGACCATTGAATTTTGGTGATTTTCAAATGATAACATTATTTTTTCAAAAAAAAAAAAATTTAACTCCTAAATACAATGGTATCATTTGGACAAATGATACCATTATTTCTAAAATGGGAATGTTATTGTTTGGAATTACTCTTAAATTCAATAGCATTATTTGAATAATTTTAAAAACAGTGGTATCATTTGAAAATTATCAAAATTTAGAGGTCTCATTTGAAATTTTTCTACTTTTATCAATGTGGGACAAGTGGGTTATGATTTATTTCGAACTAACAAAAAAGGAGTAGTAACTTAATCCAACAATGAGTACGGCGATATACATCCACTCTAAAATAATTAACCCTAACRAAGATCGAACCTCGGTCAAGCACTCTTGTGCACTTGATCCATAGTCCACAGTCCATGTTCTATGCGACTATGCTTCGTAGTTTAAATACTATCTTCTACTTTCAKTTTTAATCATAATTTACTGAACTTGATCCGATTAAATGGGACTATTTCATCTTACAGACTTATACACTGCAAAAACAAAATTTGTTCCAAAATTTTATTGGCTGTTTGTATCTGTCTTACATGCGTCGTTATATGAAGAATTATGAATTATGAATTATTTGTTAGTTGGAATTTGCTTGTTTGCTAGTTTGATCAATTGACGTGATTACTTTAATCTTATCACTAATAATAGTGTTAGCTTATTTTATGCTGTCGATCTTTGTCCTAACGTAGGTCCGAATGTCAAATACGCCACTACCAAAGAGTAGTAGGGGCCGTGAGAGTCTAAGAGCATCCCATTCTTTGCCAAACCTTTACATTATTGAGGATGATCGGATTCATTTCTTACGTACCGATAATTATACATCTATGAAAATGAGTTCAATCATCCTAATATATTGATAATAAATATTAAAAATAAGTTGAAATGATTAGGGTTAATGTGTCATAAATCACATAACATGTTATTCTATATTTAATATTTCGTACTATTTCGCAAAAGTGATGCCTTTTGGGAGAAAGCAACTCCTTAACATAATCGCATTGCTAGAAAATACAATACCATTTAATGAATGGAGTAGATTTTTCAACAAAGTGATACATACCCTTTATCTAAATTTTAAGTTTATGCACAAATTAAATAATTGTCCTTTAATTGTTTTTTTTTTTTAAAAATTGGGAGGGTCCTTTAATTGATTGTTCAACTAAATTCCAATGCTTTTGTAGTCCATTACTATACAATGCTCTAGACTTCCTATACCCTTGTTCAAACACAACCAATGGATTCACAAGACACAACGATAAGATCATATGGACCGTACGCGTCATACAAAAAACTTTCGTTGGGCCCATTTTTGTAGTCCATATACTTCAAGCCCATTTCATGCAAAGCCTATATTATACAAACCCCCTACATTGCAAGATACAACTCCTTGGTATACATGTGTCTTTTTTTCCATTGCTTTTATTAGTTGTCAAATATTTATATCTATCTAATTTTATTTAATTAATGATTTTTTTATTTTTTATTTTTAAAAAAATCATGCGTGAGAGATAATAGGGGGATGGGAATAAATCATGTGCCACATAAGCTAGGGGAGGGAGGTTGTATTTTTACTATGGGGATTGTACCTAATAATTTGCGATTTCATGAGCCTGATTACCAAAGTAAGTATCTGAGGCCCAATCCAATGCTAACGGCACAATTTGAATCACAACAGGCCCAGTACGAGGAAACACCTCATTTGTCAGCCCAGCACTGTGGGCCCTGGCAACGATGTCGCATGAATTCACGATTTCGACAAACTTGTCCATGGAGTGTTACGTCAACAGGGGAATATATTTATATATCATGTGAGATGGAGCAGGGGTTGTATATTGCTAGGTAATGAGGATTGTATAGAATAATTTGCGGTGTTACATGGAATTGTGGGGCTTGGCAGTGTGGATCTCAAAGCCCAAACGGCCAAACTTAACATCATCTTCAACTACGTTGGATTAAAAAAAAAATCACATAAAAATAAACCAACTATGAAAACTTGAAAAGGGATTGAAAACAACAAGGAAGGCTTATTAAATCAACTATAATCTACATTTAAATACTGTACATCAGTTAAAGTTTCTTAAGTTTGTTTGTTTTCCAATAAACAAAATATGTGTGTTTATACTTTGTAAGTTATAGAGTTTTTATAACTTTATTTCTGTAGAGGTCGTAGGATTTTTTATATTGAAAACGTTATTTTCATAAAGATTCCAATATAGAAAAGGTTTTCATAGAGTTTTCCAGTGGTTTCGAGTTTCATTGTTCAACCATCAACATTTCATCTTCGTTAACAAAAACTCTTGTTTCTTTTTAGTTTCTGGCGAAAACATATTTACAAGTTTACAACAGGGAGGGGATATAACGATTCAAATATCTTACTAAGATTATGATTAAGATTAAGGCCCTGTTCTCGTCAATTGAATTTTGCTGAACCGGATTTATTTTTACTGAACTGAACTTATTTTTACCGAAACCTTAACAAATTTCTTAAGGATTGAACTTATTTTTACTGAACTGAACTTATTGCTACTGAACTGAACTTATTTTTACCGAAACTTTTCTTAATAAATTGACGAGAACTGGGCCCAAGTGAGTTTCATATAACGTTAAGTACTAATGTGTGCTTGATTTATATTTTGCAACTTAGGAGGATTTAATAAAATAAATTTGCTTAATGCGGGTTATTGACAAACAAGAGGAACTGAATGGGATAATTTGCAAATTTGCCTCGTTGAAATTATAAAACTAAACTCTTGGTTAAGATATCCCACTTTGATCAACTCTTGGTTAAGATATCGCATTTTGATAAATAAATGAAATATTTTATTTACAATATTGCCATGAAAAGTCATGTGCCAGAATTTTAAAGTATCAAAAATAACGATAATGCCACTGGATTGTCAATCCACTGGATTGAATGAGAAATCACTCTTTCTTGTTTGTTTATTTAATGGATCATTCTGAGGATGCGGCTGCTGCATATGCTCTTAGCTATATGATCAGTTGCATATATGATCCAGTTTCATGTAATGATTCAAGAAATATTTGTTACTAAAAGTAAATTATACTCCGTACTTGTGTTATCTGATATTATTCATTGTTTCATCACAATCAAGCGAGACTAAAGAAATGAACTTGAACCGAAGTTGTTTGAACTTTGAACTAAACTGAACTAAGAACTAGTATAAAAATGAACCGATTTTTGAAGTTCTTTGAACGAAACTAAATTACTGTAAAATTTAGACAAAAAAAACACGACATTAATAATAACTAATGATAATTCATGAGAAGGAAAGAACGACAAACGAAGATCTTTAACACTAAGATTAGAAATGAACATTGCCTTCTTAATTTCCATGAAACATACGTCATATAAGTCTATAAGATTGTTCATGGGATTGTTCTCTCTTTTAATTTCGCCTTAATTTATTTAATAGACTTATCTTAACTTATACAATTTAATTGGATACTTAGAGCCCAAGTTTTTAAGCTATAAGTGTCTAACAAATTTTTTCATAATAAATCTGAGAATTTGTTTCGTTTAGGGTTTCGGATAAATAATAATCGAAAGCTTTGTTTCGATTTGATTTATTATTTCTTGTATTATTACAATAATTATTATTTTTTATTATTACTAACTACAAAAAAATTTAAAATTAAAAACTAACTACAAGAAATTATTATAATAAGTTTTTGTTTCGTTTTTATTCTTCGAAACCAATTAATTTATATTCGAAATCCAAACTTACAGTAGCAAACAAGTAGCCACACTAGCCAGGAGTAGATAGAATCATACTCCGTACTTAATAGTAAATCCCTGGAGTACCTCTATTCCCATTTATTCTTTATACATTTGAAATCTTGACACTATTAATAATATGAGAAAATCTTCTAAATTACTCTCAACATATAAAACATAATATAGTCAATATGTGAGGTATTACGTTATTAGTATTCATTACTATAATTTTTACTTAAATACAACAAAAATATATTTAAGGCCAAACAAGTACATTGACATAATTAAATACAAAGTCAAAACGGGAGGAACAATACGGAACAAATGGAATAGGTAACAACAACTAACTTTATTAATAACCATAATATTGATGCATGCATCCTCACAAGTTTATTTATTTAATTACAACCACTCAACCAGGTTACCACATACTTGAACGAATGCCTGGATAATTGACAAAGTACAATATATAACAGACAATCAAACCAACATAAACAACTTGATCGATCATACATAAGCTTGTTGAACGTACGTGTATGTAGTACGTACGGTACGAACAATTTTTATCAATCCAATGGATTGATTAGGCATCCCTCTCTAACATTGGTAAGAGTAATCAAAGGCCGGAAGTGTGCACCTGAGTTTGAGTCCTCCATCCCTCCACACCGGGTTACAGTGACATTTTCCGCAACAATGATAAACAGTGGGAGAACCACACGCTTGATCCAATCCAACACAAGCAAGAGGTCGGTTAATACCAATCCCTTCAAGCATAATGTCCGAGAGGGGACGAATACCGAAGGCCGGTTGAGGTGCGGATGCTAGCATCGCTAACACTACCATCACCACCACACTAACCACCCACTTCCCCTTCATTTTTATTTTCCCTTATTATATGTGTATGTGATACTATTAGTTTGATTTGTGCCTCACTCTTGTTTAGTTTACTTACTGCTGCACTGCAATTCTACAAATGAACATTATAATTTATAGGCAGCAAGCTAAGGAAAGCGCTAAGCCAAACATGATTAAATTAACTATGGACTACTCTATTATACGGAGTAGGTTACTAGATACGGCCCGTGCATTGCACGATTTATATAATTTTTATATAATTTTTTAATAAAAAATAAAATTTTCAAATTATAGACGTTAAAGTTTTTTTTTTTCCGTTGATAGCCAGTTAATGTTTAACGTTAATTAAATTACAGCAATAATATGTATATTTCCTATAAAAAAAAAAAGCAAAATAGTATTATTGGAAAACAACCATACCGTTGCAATTTAATTATCACTAAAAATATAAATAAATGACTATAAATCGAGGAGAAAATTTGTTGTGTCTGTAAATTTAAAATTAGCTACGGTAGTGGATTTAGCTAGAAATTTAAAGTTTTATTTCCAATAATAATAAGAATATAATCTTTATTCAGAAGTTCTTGTAAGTATCAGATGCATACACAATAAATTTATTATGCACCAAACATATAATGACCTTATAGTTTGGTATATAGTAACTAACACATTATTCATTTTACATCAATATAATGATAAATAATAAGGGTCATTATATTGATTTAAAGGGTTACTATATTGATCAATATAGTTACAATAATCTGAGACTGAGGGGTAGCTCAAGTGGTTAAAGCTTCCCTTTCAGTTCCAGAAAATCCTGAGATCGGTTCTTATCTCCGCCCTTGTGGCTCTCTCAGCACAAAAAATATATAGACATAATAATCTAATGCACAATAAATTTAGTGTGCACCCGATCCACATGCACATAAGACTTTACCATCTTTATTTATCGTTGCTTTTTTAGAAGAAAAAAGTAGTGATAATTTTGAATTTTTAGGAAACATTTATTAAGCCATTATTGTTTTATAGATTAAGAAAAGGAAAAGAAAAAATTATGTCATTTTTAATTTTGGAGGGAAATTTTTTAATGAGATGTTTTCTGGATGATGTAAGCGGGTTTTGTTTTACTAATTAGTTATAAAATAGATAGACGGATATAGATAGATAGCTATAGATACCCGAGTAGATAGATTATATATAACTTACATATGGATTAAGCTTTTTTAATTTAAATAATTATAATTGTTATTTTATTCTAAGATATAATTTAATATAATTTTTAATAAATTTATTTTTATGTGTTTATTTTAATACGGAGTATATATTTTTAACAATAAATATGAAATAATAGATAAATTTGATTTTTTTATTTAGTACTTCATCTGTTCCTTAAAAAAAATACACATATGTTTGTCTTGTTTATAATCTTTTTATTTTTAACTAGAATTCAAATTTATCCATATTTTCTACTCCGTATAATAAAATTAATCATATTTTTTTTATATCATATTGAATAAAAGCTTAACAACTATCACTATACTACACTTCAAAATTCATTTTCCAACACATATTTATAATTTTTTCTATTATACTAAATAAAAAAATTCAATACCTCTTTTTTTTTTTCATGTAAGAATCCTATTAAATTAACCACCGTACCTTCTCAATTAAAGATTATTCGTTATTCTTAAATATTCCTTCGATTCCAAAAAAGACGCAAATTAAATAGAGGGAGTATAATTTTTATCTCGATTGATTTATGATATCATCAACGCTTTTGACGGAAATTTTTTAAATGAGACGAGGTCTGTCGTGTTTATTTGCATTGGTCACATCAGTCATTTTCTGCTTTATTAACATTTAGATATACATTCTATTATCTTCCGCGCACTTTCATTTTCTGAACTTGATCCGATTAATAAATGGGAGTATTTTTTTCTTAACCTTACACAGTTACACCCTTATGCACTGCAAAAACAAAATTAAATTGTTATAAAATTTTGTTGGATGTTTGTATCAGTCTTACGTTGTTTATGTATGAAGAATTATGAATTATTTCTTGGCTGGAAATTGTTTGCTAGTTCGATCCATTGACATCAATACATCATTACTTAAATCTTATCGCTAATGACAGTACTGTTAGCTTATTTTATAAGGTGGTCCAAATGTCAAATACGCCCATTCGAAAGAGTAAGGGCTGCATCGATATCATGTTAATTATACTAGGCGTTTGGCAAGTGAAAATGAGAATTTGGGGAATATAGAATGAGGATGGGAATGTAAATTGAAATGTGGGAATTTATAAGATATTCCCAATTCCATATTTGGTATAGGCTTGGAAAATAAATGTAGGAATAAATTATATTATCTTAATTTTGATTAAAAAAATGTCTCACATAATCTCCAAAAAAAAAAAAAAGCAAAAAGCAAAAAAAATTGAATTCTCCATCTATTACCTACCCCCCTAGGTAATAAAACATGGAGAATTCATGCCTTTTTATTCCCATTCCCCTTTCCTTATCTAATCCCATTCCAACATAACAAACATGAGAATTGGGCTTTAATGGGAATAATATTCCCATTTCCACCTCCAATTCTTATCTACCAAACACCCCCTATAGTGTAATACGGAGTACGGAGTACATGGAATATTGGAATATATATGGCCAGCTGACAAAGACGTGATGAGAATCGATCCCAAATTTTTTTGAAATTGGGAGCCATGAAATTGTGAGAGAAACTCTAACCGCTTGAGCTATCCCTCACTCTGTTAAGGTAAGAAAATAAAATAAGGAAAATACATTTGTATGATATATTTCCCGTATTGATATGATTTAGACACTAATATTTTAGTATTAATGTTAGAATTATATTATGAGAAGATTGTTTCCCATTTCAGTAATGATCTTAGGATGTATAAATACCAAAATTTTTATAAATAATGAACAACACAATTTTTTTTCCTAAGCACAATTCTTCAAAATTTTTAGCATGGTATCAAGTCCAAGTTAGATTTTAGGTAGTTCAATGAAAAATTTTCCTTGTGCTGATGGGTAAGAAAATTAAACTCACCAATGGGTATTTAATTCTTTTAAGGGGACTCCATCATCCCCCTTTCCCTTATATAATACAGATTAAGGATAATCTCTACCTTTAGAGACACTTTTACTCACCATATTATTAAAAGACGTTCTAATTTACGTAAGTGTGTCATGTGTCACTTTTACTCACTGTGGGTGTGTCATGTGTCACTTTTACTCACCATGAGTGTGCCATGTGGACCTCATATCGTTCAGCAGAATTGCGCTATGTTTGCGATTTGTGTCATTTGTGCGTCATGTCATTAGTGAAAACATCTACATATAATGATTATTAAAAAAAGTTATCAATGAGATTTGATCTCTAGATCTCCGTGTAGTTATGAATATAACTTTACCGACTCAACCAACTACTATTGATATGTTATACTCCCTCCGTTACGTATTACTTGAAACAGTTTCCATAAATGGTTGTTACATATTACTTGAAACAATTTCCTCTTTTTTCATTTTTAATAACTTTTTTTTCTACTTTATTCACTTTTCCAATACTTTTCTCTCTCTTACTTTTTCCTAATCTTACACCAACTCATTATTTTATTCATTTCCTCTCTCTTACTTTTTCCTAATCTTATACCCATTCATTACTTTATTTCTTTTCTCTCTTACTTTATTCTAATCATATACCCTTATCTACAATTAACAAATTTTGCCTAGAAAAGCCCCATAGTTCAATTGTTTCAAGTAATACGTAACGGAGGGAGTATATCACTTTTATAAGTATATATTGTTAAAGTGTTGTTCGCATTTCAAGTTGCAAAATTTACATGTAGGAGTGCTTCCTCTTGTCGGAATTTAATATCACGTGCCACAAAAATTTCCTATTTTTGATTATCAGTGTTCTACCAATCTAGGGACGAAGATGACGGGGAAAGTCTAAGTGCAAAAAAATACACAATAACGAAACACAACAACCAAGATTAAACAATGACATTCCAAATTTTCTAACCCGTTATTTACCGTTCACTTCTTTTCCTGACTAAAAATTGCATGGCACTCAATAATTGCTCAAATAAATTATATCCACTACTACAAAAAAAGCCTAAGAGACCGGTTGAAAATGGCCTTAGAGACCACTTTGCAACACGTTTATATTTGGCACGTTTCTTAGGTTAAGAAATCAGTTTTTTTTTGTGGTTTGTTAGGTTAATATAAGAAACAGGTTATATATTAAAACTGGTTTCTTTTCCTTGAATTAAGGAACCATTTCTAATTTAAAACTGGTTTCTTTGATACTCCTAAGAAACCAATTTTCCATAAAATTGGTTTCTTTAATAAAGACAAAGAAACCAATTTTTTAACAAACCGGTTTCTTATGTTATTTTATTTATTTGTTTATTATTATTATTATTATTATTATTATTATTATTATATATATTATTATTAATTATTATATTATATTATTATCATCATCATCATCATCATCATTCATCATCATCATCATCATCATCGATCATCATCATCATCATCATTCATCATCATCATCATCATCATCATCATCATCATCATCATCATCATCATCATCATTCATCATCATCATCAATATCAATATCAATAACGAAAAAACTTAACAGAATAGGAGAAAATATAACACACTCATGGAAAAAGTATTCAATAGGCTTGTATAATACAAGTAATACTTAATACACTTGTAGTTGTAATAAATATTTGTAATTGCTCTTGTATTTCATTCGTATAATTACTTAAAAGTTACCAATTGCTACAGTATGATGAAACAGAAAAATTAAAATTCCTGTTAAAACCACCACCAAATCACGAAGGCCAGAATCGACTATGGTTTGCCGAGCAAGGAATTCTGGACGAAACAACATATCGGAGCGAGTTCGGGCGGGCGCGGATTCTAAATCTCCTGAAAAAATAAGAGAAAAACTCAGAAAATCAACAGAATATACAGACTTATCAAGCATCACTTATTGTCATTTTTTCATTGATCCAGATAATTTCTTGACTAGACTTCGATTTAAGGTTTATTCAATTTCATATCATCAAATAAGTCCAATTGCCAGGGAACGATTTCAATTGAGAGAGGAAAGGGTACCTTGAGCATCGTCCTACAGGGCAATACAGAAACATTCACCATCTCATTTGATTTTTCTCGTTTCGTCGATGTTTAAAACATCACCAGGCAAGAATTATGGTTCCAAGCAATTGAACCTTTAAAACTATAACAATTCAAACAAATAAGTAACGAAAATACGTTAAATCTTTAAAGTTCGAACAAAATGAGTAACGAAATTCCAAGAACATCAGAAACAAAAATCATAGAAATAACAAAACGAATTCAACACAAAAAAAACGAAATTTAAAAAAAAAGCGAAATATCAAACTAACACTGCTACAAACGAAGATAAACCAAACAAACTCCAGAAAAAGAAAATAACAGAAAACCCTTAAGGTACATAAATCTAGAATTTCAAAATTGTGAAAAAATACGATTTAAGACATAAAGAAATCAAAGAAAAAAATTTAAGAATCGGAATTATAGAAATAAAAATCGAAATAAAAAAATTCAGAATAAAAATCGAAATAAAATTCAAAAGAAAAGAAAATTCGATAAATCAAAACCGGCCAAAACACCAATCCCATATCAATCGTGTCTTTCCTGGTATTGCTCGAAACCTTCCACTAACAAACTCACGGCCAACCGCTCCGACCACACCGACACCCATCGCTGGCAAGATGACTTCCAGAAAGTGATAGCAACAAAAAGAAACTTTCTAAAGGAATTTAAGAGAAGATTTTACAAAGAACCTAGAATAATTGATGTTTTGATAGAAGAGTTTGGAAGAGAAGGTAGAATTGATGAGAGACTTTGAGATATTTATTTGGATAAGAAAAAAAATTAAACGAAGAAACAGGTTAGAGTATTGACTGGTTTCTTTGTTTAACAAGTGGGGCCCACTAAAATTTAAGAAACCAGATTTTATAAAATAGGTGTCTTACTTCCAATATAAGAGACCGTTTTTTTTATATAACTGGTATCCTAACTTAAGGAACCGGACAAATTAAATGCCCGGTTTTATATTTGTGGTGACTTTGCCGAAATTTGTAGTAGTGATCACTCATTTGGGTGAGACTCATTTGCTCAAAAATCAGGCATATGCAAAAATGAATGTACTTCACCCCTCTTTCAAAAGTAAAATACAATTTTCGTGTGCATTTAGAAGAAGTTGAACAATTTTGGATTTCATATTCATTCATTTCTATTTTTTTAAATGTGTCTACTTAAAAACACCAATCTAATGAAATTTATTATGTGAGTAACTTGTGATAACTGAACTCCCTATTGAACTTCTTTACATAGTCTACTCTCTTATTTAAGGTGGGTTCTTAGCTCAATGAACAATACACAATTTTGCAATGACAATTTGTAACGATACATCAAGATACGCGATTAAAAGACTACAAAAAATACAAGAGTAGGCAAGCAATACATCATTAACATAACGACCTATTTGGACCCGGGCCAACGCCCGGGCCAACAAACTAGTTTTAATTTATAATTTGTATTGCTTGATTGAATGCTGGAAATAAGTTAATGAGTATTTATTGGTACTCCCTCAGTTCCCTTTTTATGTCGACAATGTATTAGGTACATCGGATGCATGCACAATACATTTACTGTGCATCAAATTATAGTGACCCTTTTGGTTATAGTAATCCTTTTTATCAATATAGTGACCCTTATTAGTTATTATTTCTCAATATATTGATGTAAAGTGAAAAAGAGTCACTATATTGATATAAATGGTCACTATATGCTTGATGCACAATAAAATTTATTATACATCTGCTGCATACAATACCTTCTGTTTTTTGTCTTGTTTTTTGAAATAGAATTCTTAAATTTTGGTCTTATTTAAAATCTTTTCTATTTTAAACTTTATCTTTATCTTTTCTATAGTAAAATGAACTATATTTATTACCTTTAAATTCAACATATCATATTAAATAAAAGTTTAACTTATGCCTCTATTACTCCACAAAATTCATTTTCAAACAAATATTTATGTATTTTTCCCACAAAATTTTAAGAATCTTAATTACTTCATCTGTTTTATAATATTATATTATAGCATGATAATGATGGTGGTTAGTTGTAATGATAATGATCCAACCAGGGAAGCATCCTCGGAGGAAATACATATCAATGTCATGTATCAACCGGTTCAGTTTAATATTTGCATTTTTAGATATTATAGTTATATTGTTAGCTTTTGCCATCCAAATAAATGACCAATTTATTATGAAAGTTAACATCAATYAATTAGAGCCTTATTTCCATACGTGGGGTCAGCTAACATGAATAAAAAATAATTATTTCGGGCAGTCGTCTACATAAATTTTCCTCCACTCCCTATGATCAGGAGCCTCATCCGCTTGTAGATCCATCTGTTTCAGATTTCTTTTAACTCCTTCCCACCAAGTCATTCTCGGTGTCCCTCTACCTCGTTTAAAATAACTTTGATCCCGATTTTTCACTCTTCGCACCGGTGCCTCTTGAGATATCCAACTTACATGTCCAAACCAACACAAATGACCCAAAACAACAGAGATAATAAAATCATTTTATGCAGCAAACCTTCCCTTGCTATCGTTAGATGTGGTT
Organism: Bassia scoparia; assembly: GCA_008642245.1. NCBI lineage: Eukaryota > Viridiplantae > Streptophyta > Magnoliopsida > Caryophyllales > Amaranthaceae > Bassia > Bassia scoparia. The sequence goes on along the minus strand of SNQN01003853.1, from coordinate 20,369 downwards.
TGAAAGCCCACTTCCGAGTTTGGTGTGTGGATGTGTGATTAATTGCCAATTCTTGATAAATTTAGGGAAATTTTACGTGGTAACTTTATTTTTCTAATTACACTTAGTGACCTCAAATCACTTAAAACATTGCTTATTAACCCGTTCCTGTTCACGGAACTTACAAAGAATACAATGAAAAAYGAGGGTGAGTAATAATGACTGGGGATGACAGCTGACACGCACGTGCTTCCGTCAACGTCCTGAGAATGGACACTTGGTCTCTTCCGGCTAACCTGCAAAACAAGCAAAGGTGACTACCCCGGGGGATTTCCGGGAAAAGCCCCTCCGATGCTTAAGTCAGCAAAGAGACCTAACTGAAGGTCGAGCAAGCTAGATATGAGTGCTAGACTATAATCGGTTGGTTCAGAATTAGATACCCGAAGTGGGCTCACCAACTCCCTTTTTATAGGGTTTGGTGAGGTTGATTGTTGGTGTTTCTCCCAATGTGGGACAAACTTTCAATGTTTAAACAATGTCCGAGAAAAAGGAGGGGGGAGCCACGGCTGGGAGCGAATGCGGAAAACCAACCGAGGTAAGGCGAGAGCGAAGCGAGCGGCGCGACCGGCAGGGAGGGCGCGGGGCGGACGGAAGCAGCTGAGGGCGGGGCCCGGAAAGCCCCCTGGGGAGGCACGGGGCGGGGGGGTGCAGGGGAGCCGGAAGAGGACCAAGGGGCCAGGCGCAGGACGGGGACGGAGCACGGTCGGGGCAGCGGCAGCTCCCAGGGCAGTAGGACGCACCCGCAGGGGCAGGGGAGGCGGGGTAAGGGCGGGAACAGGGAACGGGAAGAAGCAAGGGGGAAGGGGGAGGGGAGGGCCACGAAGGGGAAGGAGAAAAGAAAGGGACCACGGAAAGGGCCGAAGGGAGGCAAGAACGGGGCAAGGAAGCAACACAGCCACACACAAAACGCGGAAGGGGGCGGGCAACCACAGCGAACGAGGCAAGGGAGGGGCGGCAGGAAAAGGAGGGAGGAGCGCGGGGGGGGGGGCGGGGGGGGGGGGACAGGGAAGGGGAGAGCGCAATGGGCACCGGGGCGAAGAGGGAAAAAAGCGGGAGGCAAGTAGGGGAAACGATCGCGTGTGGAGTAGGGACACCGAAAGGACGGGGGGGAAGGAGGAAAGAAAGCGGAAACAGAGGGAGCTACAAGCGGAAGTGAGGCCACGAGCAGAGGAGGGGAGAAAGGAGATGGAAGACGACGCCCGGAAAGAAGGAGGGGGAGTCATGGGGCGGACCCACGGAGGGAAAGAGGCGCGGAAGGATGGGGGAACGGGCAGAAGAAAGGGGGCAGGGAGGGGTAGGCAAAAATCGAGACATGAGAACGAGAAGAGCGAAAAAAGGAAAGAGGAAACGGAACCGGGAGTACGGACAGGGAGAGGAGGGCGCCGAGGATGGGCCCGGGAGCGGGCAGGACAACGACCACAGGCAGAGGAGCGAGAAGAGGGAGAAACAGAGGAAGGAAGGAAGAGGCGGAAAAGGGGGGGGAAAAGGACAGAAGAGGGGGGGAAAAGAAGGGGGAGGAAGAGGAGGCAGAAGGGAAAACGTGTGGAAAGAGGATGGAGGGAAGTGAAGGAAGAAGAGAGGCAGGGACGAGAGAAAAGGAGAAAGAGAAGGGAAAGAGAAAAGAGGGAAAGAAGACCAAAGGGAAGAAGGCGAGGCCAAAAAACAATACAAAACAGAAGGGATGGGAGCAGCATGAGGGGAAGAAAGGGGAGGGGGGCAGCAAGCAAGGAGAGGACCAGGAGAGCATGAGGTGACGGTGCGGGGCCGGGACAGCCAATGAGAGGGAGAAATGAAGAACGTAAGAAGGGACGATGAGGGAGAAAAGGGAGGACGAGACCAAAGGGCACGAGAAGGGGAGCCACAGAAGGTGGGAGGGGCAGCGCCGGACCGAAGACAGGGCGCCGACAGAAAAAAGGGAACGTAGGGAAGGACCAAGAAAGACGCAATGAACGGGGGCCAGCAGGCAAGAAGCAAGACAAAAGGAGAAGGAAAACGTAGGGGGGCCCGGGCGGGGGCGGGGCGCCAAAGAGGGCGGGAGGGAAGAGGGAGGGCGGGCCGACGCGGGAGGGGGAGGCGGGGAAGCGCGGAGGAAGGCGAGCGGGACAAAGGGGCAGGGCAAGAGGGAGGGGCAGGGAGCGAAGAACCCACCGAGAAAGAAGAGAGTGAGACAGGGAAAAGGAAGGGCAAGAGGGAGGGCAGGGCACAAGGGACGCACAGAAGAAGCAGGAGGAGGGGGGGGGGGAAGGAGAAACAGGGAAAAAAAAGAGAAAGGAAGGAAGAGGAAGCCAAAGGGGCAACGGCGGGCGAAAGGCACACGAATAAGGGTAGGGGACGGGGAAAGGGGGGGAAGGACAGGCAGGGGGCAGAGGCCGGAGGGGGAGCAAAGGAGGTGCACCCAAAAGGAGTGAGCACGACGACAAGGCGCGAAGGCACAACCAAGAGAAAACCGGCAGGGAAGGGGGCCGGGCCGGGGGAGGATACCAGGGAGAGAAAAAAACGGGCGGAGAGGAAGGAAGAACCGAGGGAGGTAAAGGG